>JADLZN010005925.1:0-290000 GCA_018155175.1 Sinocyclocheilus anophthalmus
CACACTCATATAGCTTGCATGAGATTCCACCCTGATACTTACTGATACAACACTGCAATATTATAGTACCCAAACATACAGGATAACCGAGTTATTACTGACTAATCCGGTGAAATACGAACGTTTCTATATAAACAGCTGCTGTATGTGAAGTAACACAAACGCCTGCCCTAAGCTAACCAGACTAAACTCTTCCCCAAACAATTCCGACGTTTAAACAATATCTGGCCGTTTAAGTAGTCCAACGTGTTTGTGTTCAGCAAGCATTCGCCTGAATCCAGTTTATCGCTTAAAAAGGTAATTTCTCTTGAGGTCAGTTAACGTTAGCCGTGTAACGTTAGCGTCATGACTGCAACCTGCAGCTAGAGATGCTAACGGACTACTGTAATATGGTGCAATATCACGGCTGTCTGTTTAAATGCTCTGTCTAGTCCGAGGATCGCGGTTGATTGATAATTTAATAATGTCATTAATCAAGAGTTCAAGCGATAGAGCGACTGCACACCATATTCTCAGGGCAGGATAACACGAGTGATGCTTTCTGCTATCGATTAACCATCCTGCTGCGATAGCAACAAATGAAAACTATTTTGTTTTCTACTCAAATTGATGCAAACTATCAAACGAGCTCGTGTAAACATGTTGATATTTTAATTATGCTATAGGTGAATATAAAAAGGCACAGGCTTTATCGGTATGTTTTCTTGTGCGATGTCAGAGGAAAGTAATCAAGCACAGAAATGATTCACCATGAGAACAGTGGCCCATTCACGAATAACATGAGTGGAGCGATGTTAAAGTGCAGTGATTTTCCAGGTTGACTCGTACCCCTGTGCTTCCTTTGACTATTTTTTGGTCTTTGGATAGCCTTAGGAGGAAAAGAGCACACGGTTTCTTCTCGATAAGGAATAAAGCATGCAATTGGCAACTTTTCTCGCAGGACCCCACACTGTGTCAAAATGATCTATTGTGCGCTAAATGAATGAATGAATGAATGAATGAATAAATAAATACACTGACAGTTATTGAAATTACAATGAACAGCATAGACCCAACAATATGCACAATTATTTAAAGTAATGGAAAATTGTACTGTTTTGTAAGTGATTTACAGGCCAATCACAAGGATTATAACACTAGCCATATTACCTATTTACATATTTTTTTCTTGCTTTCCTTGAACAATATCAGATCAGACAATGAACTGATTCCAGGGTCACAATCAACAAGCTGAGATCGTGCATCCAAGGCTCAGAGGCAACCATTACCGTTTTTCTCAATCACTTTGGCTCAAATCTCCAATGAGGGTTTTTTTTCTCTCTCTCAAAACAATAAGTTCAGATGTCTGAACAATTAGTTTCCTGTTCACATCAGATTTGCATTTCTTATTGATTTAAGCAAACTGCATGTTTTGGCACGTGTGCAAAAAAGTAAGTACAATTAACAACTAATTGCATATGGCTTGTTGATCAAAACTGATGAGTTGATTCTCAGTGGAATTGTCAAACTCTTCACAACTTCTAAACATTCTTACTTAATCCAAGCCATCACATGCAAAAGCAAAATGATCCATGAGTTATCAAATATTTGTCAAACTATTAAATATCTGACATGGAATGGATGTAACGTCTGCTAAGTTGGCAAATGGGTTGCACAGGGGCGGAAAATGTCTGATAGCTCAACTTTGGGGTGAGTTACTACATTTTACAGACATGCAGTTCTACAAATTCAGTTGTGATGTTCCAGTTGTGACAACTGAACTTACAGTTGTTTTTCTCAATTGCTTTGGCTCATTTCTCAATTGAGACCTTTTTTTTTATCAAAACAATAATTTCAGATCCCTGAACAAGTAGTCTCTTTTTTCACATCAGACTTGAATTTCTTATTGATTTAAGCAAATTGCATGTGTTTTGGCACATGTGTGCAAAAGAGTAAGTACAATTCTCAATAATTTGCACAATAACTAAAAGCATATGGCTTGTCGATCAAAACTGATTAGCTGATTCTTAGTGAAACTGTCAATCTCTTCAAAACTTAAACATTCTTTCTTCGTGTGAGCCATCACATGCTAAATGATCCATTAATTTCTCAAAACCATGCATGTATATTCCCTGTGAATTTGTAATGTCAGCTATATTGGCCAATGGCCTGTCTTTGCAACAAAATACTAAATGCAATCAACCAATTAGCCAATCAAATTTTGGAAGCATATACAGACAGGAGACTGCCCACAGCACAATCACTAGCATTTTTGAGAATGGAGGGCTGTCACAATCTTGAACAGCAGCAACAAGCTCATGGAAGAGCAATAGTGTATAATGTGAGGTAGTGGTGTTAGGGGAAGACAGGAGGGGTAGAATTAGAACACCTTGAGTCCCTGATGAAATCAGAGCCACACTTGTGGACCACGTCATCAATCTTGGTCTTATAATGTAAGCAGGTCCACAGTTTAATCAACTGTGCAAACATTTTGTAGGGAAAACAGGATAATATGTACTCATTCTTTAGTTTTATTACAGCTTTTTTTTAATACACAATATTGTGAAGGTAAATCTAAAAAGCACAACATACCATATATACAGTATGCATGAATACATAATAGAAATAACAATCACTATCTATCATCCTCCTCCATATCATCCTCCTCCTTCCTCTTGGTTTACCATCTATCATCCATCCATCCTTCTATTGGTTTATCCATCCATCTATCATCCATCCATCCATCCATCATTCTTCTATTCATCTATTGTCCTATCCATTTACCATTCTACCATCCATCCATCCATCCATCGGTTTATCCATCCATCCTTCCATCCTCTATGGTTTTCATCCATCCATCTATCTGTCTGTCTGTCTATCCATCCATCTATCATTCTATCATCCATCCATTCTTCTTTTGTTCTATCCAACTATTGTTCTTTCATCCACCCATCCATCCAGTGTTTTATTGTTTTATCTAATGAAAATGTACAATTCAGTAGTGTTTAAAAAGCATCCTATGAATGCGCAGCATGAGCAGAGCTGGAATCTAGACAACTTGGAAATTTGTTTTGATCGGTTGAACGTGTTTTGGTCACTACATCACTGAAGTACAGTTTGTGTTATTTCATACTTTTGATGACTTTACTATGATTCTTGAATGTGAAAAACAGTCATAATACAGATAGAGTAGGTGTGTCTGAACGTGGCAGATCAGTGGCAAGATCTCATTTCCTCGGCTGGACGTCTTCACAAATACATCTACCGGGTTATGTAACAGCCAGTCACCCTGAGACTTTAGGAAAGACCTCGTCCGCACAGTCCTCGCTGTGATGTAACCACGTGGCCACAGGCATCTCATTCAATAAATGAAAATTATATATATATACCAAATGTTGCTTCATGTCACGCATTGGCATTTAAGAATAAAATGAAAAGGAAAGAATGACACATCAAAAGCCAAATGGTCCCAGTATCCCAGACCACTGTGTTATATTACACTCGGTCAGATCATCTGGTGCTGATATTTAGATGGGTATGATGCTTCATAGGGAAAAAATGTTGATGTTTTTATTTAATAATAAAAAACTTTCTGACTACAAATGTTCTAGACGTTCACTCCTGGCATTGGAATGAGAGTAGACGTGTTACTAAATGGCAAGAGAGGTTGCACTGGAAACCCCACAAACAACAACTTTTACGAACATGGAAACCTATAGATTTAGTTACACAGCTTAGGAGCAAATGCTTACAAATGATACTCATGGCAAACTTCTATTACTACTGGAAAACCCCTGTTGGCTCATCATGTCATGTACAATGAATGTCAGTATGTAACATACAATATTTACAATGTACGAGTCTGAGCAGTTCAAAGAGGACTAGAAATCCACACCTATGTGTTTATTACATGGCTCACATTCACACAAGACACTGAAAGTCATTTAAACTTTCAGTTATATGTGCCATAAAATAATCTCATAACTGTTTTTGGCAGTGAATAAACCAAAAGTACCTCAATTAGAGGAGTTAATGATTATGTGATGATATAGTATTAAGCTAATCGACTATTGTTTGTTCAATTTCAGCACAAATGTGCTCATGTGAGCTGTGGGTCAAAACACACAAGGTAATTTGGGCTGGTACACATTTTGTGTACAATTATTATAATTTTTAAATATAATTATTACTACTACCATAGTAATTCATGGCCCTAACTAACATTAGTAAATATTCAATTTACAAACTCTGATGAAAATATAAATAAAAATAAATGAATATAGTTTAGCACTGAGCAATCCTGAACATTTTAGGCCTTTTGATGATGCCAAATATATTTAATAATTATGTATAACAATTTTTTTTATCAGTATCACTCCAAACTCCAGGAAGTGTCACTGTTGTCTAGAGGATTCAACATGTTTAAACGCAAGTAAAATACAGATAAAACCTCATTTTAAAGCTATTTTTAAACTAATTAAATTATATATGAGATATTATATAAATATTTAACCACTTGAATTAATTTACTTAAATATTATTTTCTTTTTTACACTAACAATTGTGAGTGAATAGATTCATAACACTAATTCCATGATTCATATGTGTTCAAATGATTGAATCAGTGTTTTGAATCGGTTCACTGAAATAGATGCTCTGAAACTGAATTCCATCAGTATTTTATTTCAGATCAGACGTGCTATTAAACTCCTTCTCAGATCTCTCATACATGTTTTGCTTTCATCAAAGAACCCTGAAAAAAAGTATCAGTTTCCTTAAAAGTATTAATTATTTTTTTTGCATATAGAATGATTTCTGAAGGATCATGTGACACTGTGATCACAGAAATAAATTACATTTTAAAATATATTACAGTATAACATTTTTTTTCAAATGCTAATAATATTTCCCAATATTACTGTTTTTACAGTAATATTGGCGATGGAGCTTGAGAAGGTCGTTCAAAGCATTGCTCAACGATACGGTTCATCACTGTTTTCTGGCCTCAATGAGTGATGCCTGCATGTGGAGTTGTGATGTAGATTTGCAATATTGAGATTATAAAGGCTCCGTCGAGAGCCATTTATGTGCTGTTTGTTTTTTCAGTCCACATTCTGTTCCCTATGCCCTTTCAATGAGTCAAAGAGGACGGGGCCCCTCAGAGCCCTTCATTAACTCTACCACCAGGGGCCAGGGACCTCATTCAGATGGGACATAATGGATGCTGGGGGAAAATGACTTACAGAAGAATGACTGTCTTCTGTAAGTTACTACCGTTCCTAATTTG
Organism: Sinocyclocheilus anophthalmus; assembly: GCA_018155175.1. Taxonomy (NCBI): domain Eukaryota; kingdom Metazoa; phylum Chordata; class Actinopteri; order Cypriniformes; family Cyprinidae; genus Sinocyclocheilus; species Sinocyclocheilus anophthalmus. The sequence continues at coordinate 5,267 of JADLZN010005925.1, forward strand.
GGAGTCAGTAAGTTTTTATTTTTTTTAAAGAAATTAATACTTTTATTCAGCAAGGATGCATTAAACTGATCAAAAGTGACAGTAAAGACATTTATAATGTTACAAAAGATTTCTCTATTTCAAATAAATGTTGTTCTTTTGAACTCTCTATTCATCAAAGGGTACTGAAAAAAATATGTATCAGAGAGGTATTTTAAATTGCAATAATATTTCACAATATTACTGTTTTTACTGATCAAATAAATGCAGTCTGTGTTAACAAAAGAGATTTCTTTCCAAAACATTTTAAAAGGTTTTGAACGATAGCGAACGATAGGGCCTCATGGCAAAAAAATATATTTTAGACAACAAAATGCAGATATATTAAAAGTGTAGAAATAATGACATTTAGGGTGTTTTACCTGCAAGATCTTCTTTGGATGTGGCCATGCGTGGCGAGCTGTTCCCTGGTTCAATTTTCAGAGACAGTCTGTAACGGAAAGACAAGCAAAAGTCTCACACTCCACAAGTTCCAGGAAGCTTCAGGGTGGTACATTTAATATTTCAAAAGCAACTAATGTTTGGCTGAAGGTACAGGGTTTGAAGATTAATTTAGTTGAATCGGATCTGCCATAAACCCAAAAGACGACATGTTAGCGAAGTCACCACATCATTTTACCCTCAACCTTCAGTGCCACCTTAAACACTCAACATTTATTTTACTGTAAGAGACGTCACTTTTAATTTAAAACAAAAATATAATGGAAAACAGGATTTTTATTGCTCTTTTCTTTTAAGAGAATAGTTCACCCAAAATTACAATTTGCTCAAAAAGTACTCACTAGCAACATGACTTGCTCACCAGTGGATCCTCTGCAGTGAAAAAAAGTGAAAAAGTCCAGCTTTTGGCTTCACAAGACATTAACTGATGGACTGGAGTGGTGTGGATTACTTGTGGATTATTGTGATGTTTTTATCAGCTGTTTGGACTCTCATTCTGACAGCACCCATTCACTGCAGAGCATCCATTGCTGAGACAGTGATGCAATGCTACATTTCTTTCTTTCTTTCTCCAAAACTCATCTACATCTTGGATGGCCTGAGGGTGAGGACATTTTCAACAAAATTGAATTTTTGGGTGAACTACTCCTTGAAAAAGTTTGATGCACTATGTATACCTTCGCCAAGTGCAAGAAGATTTCTTAAATTGAAACTGCAAAAATGACATCAAAACCATAAGCTCATTAACATATGACTGCCCACATTTACATTTAACACCTAGTCAGTATTCCTGCAACTTAACCTGCCCTGATGAACAACAGTCTATGTAAAATTTCATCACTTGCAAAATGACTAGAGACTAGAAAGATCATACAACACTAAACTGTAACCACTTCACCTTTCAAAAGCTATAAAAGCACTTACAGGCCTCGGAGGTGATGTAAAATGTTCATGCATGCATTTGGCTTTTCTAGTCGTGTACTTGACCAAAAGGAGACACTGAGAAACCCAAACAGGATCTGCTTGGCTGATAACATTTCACGTTTTTATAGGGGACCAGAAGGGACTCGTTGTTAACAATCCAATAGACTGAACTGCAATCTCTTATTTCCACACCATCAATTATGATTTGACATTCAGAATGCACAGAATATGCAAAAACAGCCTTTAATGGTGCTTTGGCATGATGTACGGTGAGATTTAAAAAGGAGCATTCAAAATAAACAGCATGCAGCCAAGTTTCTGTCTCTCAAACAACAAGACCAAGGTCATGGGTTCGATTCCCAGGAAATGAATGAGTTGAAAAAAATGTATAGCTTGAATAAAGTCGCTTTAGATAAAAGCATCTGCTAAAGCATAAATGTAAAAAATGAGTATAAGTTGTCAACTACTTTTTTGTCAACAAAAGTGAGTTTTTTGACCATTTTGGTCTGAAGTTTTGCTAAATATTGATGCTATGAGCGAACCAGGGTTATTAGTTAAACTAAAAAAACATTTAAAAAAACGCATTTTCATTACATATAAAAATAAAATAAACTTGACCTGAAATGAAATAAATATAAAAACCTTGACCTTATTTTAGAGAGCTGCCAAAGCGACATTTCTCATTGTCGTTTAGTTTAACCTGATGAACTGAAATAACTCAAACTGAAATAAAAATGAATACAAATCTATACAAATAATTAAATAAACAAAAACTAACAAACAAAATTATTAAAACATTTAACTACAATTGAATAACAACTTTCCTACCCCAACATATGTAAAAGTTATAATAATAATAATATTTTAACAACAAAATGTACAAAAATGCATCATTTAAAATACATAAACAATAATTTATCATAAGGAAATTACTTAAGTTACAGTTAAATTATAGTACAGTTACATTATCTGTTATTGTTTATAAACAAAATAAATCTCACATCAGGGATTTGTTCAGTCATCTTTATTTAACATTACACATTTATCCAGGTGTGGTACAGTCAGTTTACTCATCTTAAATGCAGCTACTGGACTTTTTTTTTTTGACATTTATGATCACTAGAGATCAATTACTGTGTGTTTGTAATAATCAAATCATTGAATATTTTTAAATCATTGAACACATCTACAGAAATGACATCCAAAGACCTCCAGGAAAATGAACCAGTTTAACACCATGAGCACACTGAAGAAAAAGTCCTCATTAAACAACACAAGAACTGATGGCCAAAGAACAAAATGAAACCGCCAAAAACAGCAACTCAATAACCCGAAACAGCGTTCAGGGGATTTGTGAAAGAAAAGATCAGATTCTTTCAGGATAACACACTGTTTTAGGGAAGTCAGATAGCCGGTGGGTGTGGAGAAATCCCTGGAGAAGCACTAATCACAGCAATCAATCATTCACTGCTAATTTGCACATAACAGCATTTCTCAGTCACAAAAACACACATTTTCACTGATGAGATTGGAGTGACTTAACAGAGGTTGAGAGTTCAGAAACCAGACAATGTCAAACTATTCCAAACCATAACAAGACTACAGTTTTAGGCCTCAAAGACGAGCTCCTGTGCAACGGCTGTTTCCATACGGCAGGCAGCAAAATGACAAATTATAAAGCAGCACCACATGCATTCGCTGCAAAAAAGCCAATCCCAGAATGCACTGCGACGAGCTTGGTGTAAATTTCTGTGAGTACTACAGAGTTGCACTACAACAAACTAACAGCAACTCTATTTAAAAAAGAGATTATTTCAACCAATTTCTGCCACGGAATAAAAAATCAAAAAAAGGTTACTTTTTTTTTTAAAAAGGCAACTTTTTATCTCACATTCATCGCATGATTTTTTCCCCCTTGTAATTCTGAGTTTATATCTCTCAATTAAGACTTTTTTCTTGCAATTTGGTGAAAAATCCCAGAATTGCGAGATATAAACTCAGAATTCTGAGGAAAAAGTCAAACTTGTGAGATGTAAACTCCGAATTCTAATAAAAAAGTCAAAATTGCAATATTTAAATTCAGAATTCAGAGGGAAAATATCGAAATTACAAGACGTAAACTCAAAACTCTGAGGGAAAAAAGTCAAAACTTGTGTGATGTAAACTCAGAATTCAGAGAAAAGTCAAAATTATGAGATTTAAACTCAGGATTCAGAGAAAAAAAAAAGTCACTTGCAATTACCTTTTAACATTTTTTAATCTGTGGTGGAAACAAGTTGTCATAGTAAATATGCAAAACATATACAGTACATTAGAAATCACTTCAAACTGCTCATTCCGCAGCCTCTGTGTCTGGTGGGTGAGGTTCATTTTCCACCCAGTGTTTCCAGACCTGTGGACCTGCAACGCAAAAGCCCTCGAGCCGCCTGCGTCTTTCATGTTCGCAGCCCATCCAGAAAGCTGGCCGCGGATCAGAAAGAGAGACCTGATGAGGGAGGCCGGATACAGCCAGCAGCATGATGTCAGTCCTGGATGAACTTCAATAGCCCACCCTACGGTTTCAGTGCATTTGGGGTCGTAACGGGGTCACAGACAAAACGTCACCATGGAGACCACATGAGAACCGCCGACTATCATCGAGATTTGGAGCTGAGCCCATCTCACCCGCTATAAAACAGAGCTGAGCTGTGCAAAAAACACCCTGGAGATGAGATACGGCAAACCACAAATAACATCATGACAGACGCTCAGAGCTCAGAGTCCCTGTGTTGTATAAACAAAGATGGAAGAGCTAAAACATGTTCATCTACAAAATGACACTGACTGAACTCTGACTCGATCCACAAGAAAAGCTCTGTGATTTTAACCAAACGTAACTGCAATCTGATTATTGTAGGTCTTTTTAATGCGACTTTGGTTACATGTACATGTTTTTCTTATACCTAAACATCAAACAACACACAATTAGACATCAAATATTTGGATTTCTGCAGTGTACTGTATTGTAACATTGTTGTGGCCAGTTGTTTGTGTTTAATAAGTCATAAATGTAACATTATCTCACTGGATGAAGTTTTGCTGACATAACAAGAATGGCTTTTGTTAGTTTGGAAGATAAAATAAGTTGAAAATGACAGAAAAATCAGTACTGATTCACAATGCACGCAGCATTGCTTACAGCAAAAAGTGTTTATGAGTTTATAGCTTCAATTACATTAACGTTTTCTTATTAAATAAAACTGAACTTTATATGCCCGCACAAATTATAATACATATATTTTCAAAATATGTAAAAACCTAACTTTAAATAAAAGACAATATACATTTGTTTAATATATAAAAATACATATATTTTCAAAATATAAAATCTAACTAGAATGAAAATATACTGGATACTTGTATAAAAACATAAATGTATATATTTATATTTTTCATAAATATGTAAAAACCAACTTTAAATGAAAGAAATGTCAATGTGCATAATATAAACAATCCATATTTTTTTAAAGAAATCCTAATTTTAATGATGAATACAAACTTGAAAAAAACAATTCTTTTTTTTTAATATACAAAACTGGTTAATAATATCAAAAATACCTAGTTTTCAAAATACCTATAAAAATCTCTAACTAAACATGTAGATATCTACTTTTACTAAAACCAATGTGTGTATATTATTTTTTTTTCATAATATGTAAAAACCTAACTTTAAATGAAAATAAAATGTGCATAAATATAAAATACATATCTATTTTTTTTAATCAATTTTAAATGATGACTACAAACGTGAAAATAATATTTTTCTTTTTCAAAATATGCAAATGTTTAATATATAAAAATACATATATTTTCAAGGAAAAAAAAATTAAAAAATATAAAATCTAAACTATAAAGACAAAATAATAGACTTGTATAAACATAAATGTATCCATGTTGTTTTTTTTCATAAATATGCAAAACCTAACTTTAAATGAAAAATGTAATTTGTATTATATATATATATATATATATATATATATATAATATATATAATATTTTTTTTTGTTTTTTTTTTTATCCTATTTTCAATGATTAATACAAACTTGAAAAATTATTTTTTCCTTTTGTTTTCAATATCGCAAAATTTAATCTTAAATGCCACAATAAAACAATACATAATTTTCAGAAAGATTAAAACACCTGATTTAAAATGAAAAAAATATAAACTGGTATAACTACATATTACAATATACAGATTATATATATATATAGATATATTTTCAAAATATGCTGAAAATGCAAACCTAATTTTAAATTACAAATAAAACTTAATACAATTTTTTTTTTTTTTTTTTCAAAAATGTAAATCTACTTTAAATGACAAAATAATCAATGTATATAAATGTTTACACCAAGTAAAAAATGACTAGGTCAGCAGGAAAAAAAATCCTTATTGTTGAGCCTTGAGTTCCTTTTTCTCTCTCGCTCTCTCTTTTTTTGTATTTTGGTTACGTATCACCATTTTAAGCCATTTTAAAACGGTTTCTCTCCAAACCTGTGTATAAGACATGTGATGTGTGATGGATGTATTCCCTGGGACTGCATACTTGAAACTGAAGAACTCTGATTAAAAAGACATTTACTGATCGTCCATCGTCAGCACAGAATCCGCTCCAAATTCAGCAAAGTGAGTGAAGCCAAGAAAATAATCATTTCAGACGAGCTAAATGAAAGAGTGATGCTGGGAAGTGTTTATGTCTGAGTCGTCACGGATGAACAGCCACAGGAAACTTCTCAGACAGGTACAAAAAGAGCCATGAAACATGAAGTTATTGTTTCAAACCTCTGCTAAAGCTGACTTCTTACCAGTTGATGAAGGATATTTCAATTTCATAAACAACACAAGATAATATTTCATAAGTTTGTGCTAATATGATTGCTTCAACAGAATAATGCTTTTCAGCAGGGGTGATATCAGGATACTGGACTCATTATCACGTTTCCTCTCCCATGGCTAATGTACTTCTGATACAGTGTGTGCCAGTAATTACAGGCTCTTCAGCACTGAGACGACTGTCCCAAAGCAGAAACATTTAAATCCAGCATAATCACAGGCTCTTTTAACTCGCTCGGATGAATCGCTAATTCACAAATTCACTTCACAGCGGTTCATGATGGTATGAGGTGGAGAGGAGAACTTCAGAAGTTCACATTAAAACAAAGAGAGACCTGCTGCATTTCTTAAAGCTTCAGGTTGAAGATCTGGTATGCGTCACTACTGATTACAAACTGCTAAAACGCTGGTCACCCCTCTACTTAAAGAGACAGCTCATCCAGAAATGAAAATTCAGTCATCATTACCTCAACCTGATGCCATTCCAAACCTGTTTGATTTACTTTCTTCTGCGAAAACACAAAAGAAGATATTTTGAAGAATGTTTAAACTGTTTTTGTGGTTTTGGACCCCACAGATTTTCATTGCACAGACAAAAAAATAGCACCGACTGAAATAACCTTCAAAATAACGTCTTGACTTTCATTGAATGGCCACAAAAAAGCACATGCATTTTTCAAAATATCTTTGGTGCTTTGCAGAAGCAAAAAAAAAAAAAAACATTTCGTTTGAAATATCCCTTTAACCCTGTTCTATGGAAGGCTTGTTTCCACAATCAGATATGAAAGAGAATAAAAAATGGAATAGAAAAGGTAATTGTGACTTTTTACACAGAAGAAAATTCAGAAATTGCCTAGATATAACACCACGAATAGAATTGTGAGATAAAATCATTTTTTTTCTTGCAATTCCAAGTTTACATCTTGAATTCTGTTTTTTTTTTGCCACAGAATAAAAAAATTAAAAAAGGTCACTGCAAGTTTAAATCTCAAAATTGTGTTTTTATCTTGCAAATTTCAGATTTTTTTCTCAGAATTGTGATTTGTCCAAATGATGAGATATAAATGCAGAATTGTGAGAAAAAAGCCATAAAAAGTTGCAAATACCTTTAAACCAGGGGCATTACGGTCATTCTGACTCTTACGCCCTATTCACACGGGGCGTCAGCGTTAACGCTTGATGGAGGGCGTTTCTGAAGCTTGGTGCTGACGCGACCATCATAGTGACAACAGCCAATCACATTAGTCTTCTGGTGTTGCATGAATGCGATTGGCTAGCGCTAGGGTATTTGCATAAGGCGATCTGATTGGCTGACGCATGCGTTGGCGCTTAAAAATGTGAAAAATTTTCAACTTCTGCCGTGAGCAACGGACCTAACGCGACGCGACGGACCCACAATTCATTTCGACAACGCTTGACGTCACTCGGTTCAAAGTAAACGAGAGGCATTGATGCTGATGCCCCGTGTGAATGGGGCGTAACCAACCAGACTGCGAGGTTCTGCCCAATATATGATCATAACCAATAACAGAATTAAAAACAACATAAAACTTTGCTAAAAAATAATGCAATTACTGCAATTTAAACAACAATACTGGCAAATAATTGCTAGATGCAGTTTTACATTTAAGTAAGTAAGTAAATAAATAAATAAATATTATGGGTGTATTTACAAATAAGACACAATTTATATTTCACCACCACCAAGTGTATTATATGGTTTGGAACAACTGCATATAAGGATTTATTTCTCATCTGATTGCTGGTTCCACCATGTGTTTGGACACAGTCAACCTAAACCCTGCTGAGCTTAAGCAATGTTGCTCGAACTCACAGAACACCCAGTGATTTTAATAAAAACACATTACATTTGTGTAAAACACTATTTAATGGCACAATCAAAATGTCTAAAGGCGGTTACAGTTTCACCACATTTATGTGATGACTTTGCTGCTCACTGTGCCGACCTCCCAAAAAATCTAATCACGCTGTTGTTTGCCTATAAAAGCAGCGACCTGTGAATTCCCAGTGTCAAATGCCTAGGGATATCAGCCGTCATATCGCCACCAGAAAAACACAAATGCAATCATATGCCATTTCCGGGTTGCTAAGCCTTAAATCATCCGAGCAATGGGTCACCCTCGCTTCGGGCCTCTGCCGGTGCCATGCGTCCTGCTGAAGTCATCATGCTGTTTGAAGCAGGAGCTCCGCACCGTATTTAAATACAGTCCCTTTGCATTTTACCTTTGAGACCTACTTACTTGAAATTGTCGTCTTCCACGAACTTCTGAAGCTCCTCGATGTAGCGAACAGACATCAAGTACTTCTGCACATGCGGGAGGGTCACGAGGTGATCTGTTGAGGAGGATGTCGAGTGTCAGACGTGTGCATGTATATATACACGTGGATCTGAAATCTCCCTACAGATGTCACGACTAAATATCCTGCGAAGCTGACTGAGAGCTAATGAACTGACCGTATGTGCAGGACATCTGGAGGTCAGAGATCACCCGCAGGATGTTGTTCATCTGATTGGTTCTCTGCTCGGTCTCAATGATGCTGTCAGACGCAGGATAGGCCGAGTCGATGTAAATCATGTCCAGCAGGTAGATCCCTGTGAATGAGAAATGGAAGAGAGACGGACTGTAAGCATTAATGTTATTTATGTATTCACTGATATGGACATTTAGGTTTACATGATAATAATTATAATAATAATAGCAATATATATACGTGACCCTGGACCACAAAACCAGTCAGAAGGGTCAATTTTTTGAAATTGAGATTTATACATCTTATTTAGTTATACAAGCTGAATAAATAAGCTTTCCATTGATGTATGGTTTGTTAGGATCTGACAATATTTGGCCAAGATACAACTATTTGAAAATCTGGAATGTGAGGGTGCAAAAAAATCTAAATACTGGGAAAAAAAAATCGCCTTTAAAGTTGTCCAAATGAAGTTCTTAGCAATGCATAATACTAATCAAAAATTAAGTTTTGATATATTTACGGTAGGAAATTTACAAAATATCTTCACGGAACATAATCTTTACTTAATATCCTAAAGATTTCTGGCATTAAAAAAAAAGAAGATAATTCTGACCCATACAATGTATTACTGGCTATTGCTACAAATATACCCCAGCGACTAACACTGCTTATTGTGCTGCAGGTCCAAATATATAATTAATACTTATCATATAAATACATTTATTTAATATTTATTTGAATAGGCATTTCTCTACCGTATATAATTTCAATGAATGTGTTTCAGTACTCAGAGCACTACTACATGTTGATATCTGTACAGACATCTGATAATACAGCAGAACTACTCTATTAACTTGCAATAAATTATTCTAAGTCTTATAAAGAGATTGAGATAAAGCACCTCCACACACAGTAATGGTGTATTACCTCAGTCAAGCTGTGATGCACATGATACGTACTGATTAACAACATCCAGATATGTACTGCAGGAACAAGTGGACACTATTGGCCTTAATTGATCCCAGAATGCATCTTGATTTAGAGGCGAGGCAGAAATTACTCATCTGCATGGCATTTACAATTAGATCTTTTCTAATCTTCTATTTGATTTCTGCAGGTTGGTCAAAGAGTAAAAGTATCTGAGGAGACAAGAATCGCACATGTGAAGATCTGAGACAGTCATGCTTGGGTCGTAAATAACATGCCCCAAGTGTATCTTCATATCAGGGTGTTTGTGATGAAGACATACTACTACAGTACACTACATGTTCATACTCCTGCAGTATACATGTACAGCACACACACTTCAGTATGAATTGAACACACTGGTCTCTTAAAGAAACACTCCAAACAAAAAATTACAAATCTGTCGTCAAGTACTGACCCTTCATGTTGTTCCAAACCTGTATGACTTTTTTTCTTGTGTGAAACACTAAATGAGATCTTAGACAAATTCTGACCTGGATGCATATCAACCCCCAAAAAAGCAACATAAAATCAGTTTGGGAAAACGAATCATACACCATCTACTTTTTGTTGCATGCAAAAGAGCATCTCAAACATATAGGAGCCCATTTCTGACACATGAGAAAAAAACAATTAAATCATGTAAATCATTACTACATTGAAAAAATTGTGTAGAAACAATTTCACTCTGAACTGCAAGTAAATTTCACAAATTATAATTACAAAGAAACATCAAGTAACACAATGAATTAAACTATTTTTTTAAGTAGAAAACTGAAATAGTATTTTCTTGTAAAATGTACTCCAATAACGGTTTTATTCACTACTTTGATAAAACATTATTTTTTTTACAGTGAATGACAAAAATAGTTGAAATTAGTGATAATTATGAGATTAACTAGAAATTATTAAATAAAAAGCTATAAATAAGACATAAAAAGTCATTATTATGGCATTATTTTTTAAGTAGAAATTTTTATAATTATGATATACTAATATACTAACCCTAATTTATGTCATAATTATGACTTTTCATCTCATAATTAACTTTTTATGTCATAATTATGTCTTTTTAATCTCCTAATTTCGATTATTTCATAATTTCAATTTCTTAATCTCCTAATTTCTATTTATTTAATAATTTTTACTCGTGTCAATTTCAAATGGCCATAATGACTTTTTGTCTCATAATTTTTAGCTTTTTATGTAACAATTAAGACTGTTTAATCTCCTAATTTTGATTATTTTCATAATTTCAACTTTTTCATCTCCTAAACTTTATTTCATAATTTTGAATTGTCAATTTCAACAGTCATAATTATGACTTTTAGTATTTCATAATTGCAACTCTTTATCTCATAATTATGATCTACAAAAGCATGTTTTTAGGACATTCTGTCTATAGTATCTACAGTAATTCTATGTTTTCATGGAAAATAACACAGGACATGTACAGTAGGGTGAGTAAATAACGATAAAATGTTAATTTTTGTTTGAATTACTCCTTTAACTAGATTAACTTCTATGATGAACTAAAACTATTAAACCCCGAAAGACAAACTACTGAGAGTTAATGAGAAGCACTGCAGTGACTGCAGAAGTTCAGCTGTGGAAAGAATCAAAAATTGGTTTCCACCCGAACAGCTGTGGTCTCTGGAGAGTGAGAGCAGATGTTTGAGGCATCACAAAGCATGTGGCAGGAGATGGCATGGCCTCCTGCAAACCATTAGATGTGTTTCAGTAATGCACACACACACACAGGGTCGAGACCCTGCTCTGCAGTGGTGTTTCTTATGCCAGCGTACACAGCTTTGTTCAGATAAAAAGGAACCAACCAACGAACCAGCCAACAAAACAACCAATGAACCAACCAAAAAACAAATGAACCAAAGAACCAACCAACGAATGAACCAAAGAACCAACCAGTCAATAAACCAACCAAGAAATGAACCAAAGAACCAAACAACGAATGCACCAACAAATGAAACAAAGAACCAATCAACGAACCAACCAACAAATGAACCAATGAACCAACCAGCCAACAAACTAATGAACTAATCAACCAACCAAAGAACCATCTAATGAACCAATGAACGCATTAACCAACCAACCACGAACCAACCAACCTACCTACAAATCTATCTAGATTATACCTAAATATATCTAATTATATATATTTTAGATGACTAATTTTCTCAGTTATCAGGAGTCGCAAAGCTTAATTTTGGACCTGCATTTGTGAATAACCTTTATGTAAATATTATGACTAGGAACAGTAAGGAGTTTTCTTTGGACATTCTTAGATAAGATTAAACATAAGGAAAGTTTATCTTCTCTACTGATTCACGCAAAAGGGAAAAAGTGGCTGGTATTCTAACAAATAAATGTTTCAATGAAAACCACATGGCTGGATTCATACTGAGAGAGGAAGTCCTCACAATCTAATAAAAGCATAAATCAGACTAATGTATAAAACAAGGCAAAAATCCTGCTCGTAACTGTGTAGTCAAACGGTGGTGCCCTGCTAGTGATTAGAAGAGCATTATTTGAGCAAATGACCGGGAGGGTTCGTTTAATACGTCAGCTTATTTATGGTGCTCTGGATAAACTGCTCCAGGCTGCTTGTCCTCACCAAAACAGATGGAGATGTTCATCTAAATAATCATGTGTTTTTGTGCTGTAAACAAAACACATATTTAAATAAATGTCCCATAGCAGCGGCACAGCATGACGGATTCTATTAAATCATGTGTTCATTTGAGCCAGAGACCACAAGAGGTGATGTGTTACCATGAATAAAATTATAATCACAGACATAAACAACAGTCACATTAGCCAGAGTAAAGACATACCTTTAATGAATGATTAAAAGATAGACAGACAGATAGATAGATAGATAGATAGATAGATAGATAGATAGATAGAGCCACATTTTATTTATAATGTCTGCTTTAAGTGAAGCAGATATTTTAAGCTAGTCCAAATACAGCAATAATACATCAGAAACTTAATTGAAGAAGATCAGCTGTGAACACAACATCTCCACACATCCAGTTCAGTCACAGACAGTGCTGTACGACGAGCCTTGACACAATCTGACTCACTCTATGGCTTCATCCACATGATGACATCAGCACTCGACGCGACAATCAACATCTCTGCAATTGTATTACCAGAGCCAGTCTGTTTCCAAGCACAAAGTCATGAAAATCTTGCAACACAGTTTCCTATTTCCTTTTTCTTTCAGGGTGTTATCAGCAGGTTTCGTGAGATTCACCTGAACGCTTGAGCTAAATATAAAGACGGAAACTCAGTTTGACAGCATCGGATGAAGGTTGTGGGAAGGTATAGACATGTTGCACAAGCGATTACAATCATCACAACATCAAATTGGAGTTTACTGCTTGCATTCTGCCTGGGGTGTGTGTTTTGTTTAAGGTCATCTTTTGTTTTTCCAGGAAAACCTGATGAAGGACTCACTGATGAGATGTTCAGACTAAACAGGATCAGGGTAAAGCTCTCCTGTGCCCTTAAAAGGCAGCAGTGTGGCATCTTACATAACAGTGTCTCAAAGCACATAGTGAAAACCTGACGGATCGAACAGTACATCATCGTTCCTTCCTTCTATTGCAACATTCACCTTGGACAGCACAGCTCTGCTTCATGTGTTGTTCTTGTTACACAATCAGAGATGCTTTCCCAAAGAGACTGTGAAACGTGCTGAAGCAAAGTTCACAAAGTTGTGATTTGCTTCCAAGGCTGATCGTCCAACACAAACCAGGTCTTTGCACATGCAACAAGCTCTGGTTTTGTTTCTCAGCTGTGAGAAACTGTCTTTTGTCTGATGTGTTTTATAGCTACACGTCTGCACAAGTTACGATCTTTATGACAATTAATCATCAGCAAAAATTCAGTCCTTCAAGCCAACACTGAAAACCACTGAAATACACTGATCACTGATAGAAAAGGTTGTGATGATCTATATGCACTGAAGCATCTTTAAACATGAACATTAGCACAGGAAACGCAGTATGGAAGAGCTGGACAAAACTGCTGCCAGGCAATGAGCTCATACACACAAACCAGTGTCACTAACTGAAAATAGCAACACTACTAACTTACTCAAAATGAAATATTTAAATATATATATATATACACTGAACAAAATTATAAATGCAAAACTTTTGCTTTTGCCCCCATTTTTCACGAGCTGAACTCAAAAATCTAAGACTTTTTCTATGCACACAAAAGGCCTATTTCTTTCAAATATTGTTCACAAATCTGTCTAAATCTTTGTTAGTGAGTACTTCTCCTTTGCCGAGATAATCCATACACCTCAAAGGTGTGGCATATCAAGATTCTGATTAGACAGCAGGATTATTGCACAGGTGTGCTTAGGCTGGCCACAATAAAGGGCCAATCTAAAATGTGCAGTTTTATCACACAGCACAAAGCCACATATGTTGCAAGTTTTGAGGGAGCGTGCAACTGGCATGCTGACTGCAGGAATGTCCACCAGAGCATTTGCCCCCTGTGAATTGAATGTTCATTTCTCTACCATAAGCATTCTCCAAAGGCGTTTCAGAGAATTTGATAGTACATCCAACTGGCCTCACAACCGAAGACCACGTGTAACCACACCAGCCAAGGACCTCCACATCCATCAACTTCACCTCCAAGATCGTCTGAGACCAACCACCCAAACAGCTGCTGCAACAATCGGTTTGCAAAACCAAAGAATTTCTGCACAAACAGTCAGAAACCATCACAGGGAAGCTCATCTGCATGCTCGTCATCCTCATCGGGGTCTCGACCTGACTGCAGTTCTTCGTCGTAAACGACTTGAGTGGGCAAATGCTCACATTCGATGGCATCTGGCACTTTGGAGAGGTGTTCTCTTCATGGTGAATCCGGTTTTCAATGTACAGGGCAGATGGCAGGAAAGCGGGTATGGCGTCGTGTGGGTGAGCGGTTTTTGCTGATGTCAATGTTGTGGATCGAGTGACCCATGGTGGCGATGGGGTTCTGGTATGGGCAGGCGTATGTTATGGACATCGAACACAGGTGCATTTTATTGATGGCATTTGAATGCACAGAGATACCGTGACGATCCTGAGGCCCATTGTTGTGCCATTCATCAACGACCATCACCTCATGTTGCAGCATAAAAATGCACGGCCCCATGTTGCAAGGATCTATACACAATTCCTGGAAGCTGAAAACATCCCAGTTCTTGCATGGCCAGCATACTCACCGGACATGTCACCCATTGAGCATGTTTGGGATGCTATGGATCGGCGTATACGACAGCGTGTTCCAGTTCCTGCCAATATCCAGCAACTTCGCACAGCCATTGAAGAGGAGTGGACCAACATTCCACAGGCCACAATCAACAACCTGATCAAATCTATGCGAAGGAGATGTGTTGCACTGCGTGAGGCAAATGGTGGACACACCAGATACTGACTGGTTTCTGGACCCCCCAATACAGTAAAACTGCACATTTTAGCGTGGCCTTTTATTGTGGCCACAAAGACTAGGCACACCTGTGCATAATCATGCTGTCTAACCAGCATCTTAATATGCCACACCTGTGAAGTGGATGGATAATCTCGGCAAAGGAGAAGTGCTCACTAATACAGATTTAGACAGATTTGTGAACAATATTTGAGAGAAATAGGCTTTTTGTGTACATAGAAAAAGTCTTTGAGTTCAGCTCATCAAAAATGGGGTCAAAAACAAAAGTGTAGCGTTTATAATTTTGTTCAGTATATAAAATATTTTTACTTAATATAGTACTCCATTGTACTTACTAGAAAATAGCTGGAGTCTGTAAACATGAAATATAACTTTAGGGATATAGGTTTCCCAATGACAAATAAAATAAAAAAAAAATTTATATATAAAAAGAAAACCTTTACTCTAAAAAATATATATTTTATTTATTACCTGACCTTATTACAATTAGCCGATATCAGCACCTGAATCTGATGTCATTAAATTACTATATATATTTGTACTGACATAATTTATGTTGAATTTATATTACATTTTAGACAATAAACTTAACTTAAGGGGGGACTTTTAAATAAATATTTTAGTAAAGAGGTGCAGGCGACAAAACAATTTTGGAATTCCGGCTTTTGTAAACTTTTTTTTTTAATATTTAAAAATATAAAAAAGATATTGTATACAATAATCCATTGTATGTACCACATCAATATTTATCTGATTATTAAAATGTGAAATATATACCTTAAGCAGGGTTTCACAAACTAAATGGGGAAATAAGCGTCAATAAAATAAATATTAGATGAAGTAAGAAGTTTAACTACGCTCACTCGAGGACTGTAGAGACTGTTGTTTTTCACGAAAGATGGCCCTCAACAACAGCGTTCGGACTGCGCTATTCATCTCGATCAGTTGACATGCTATCGAGCGGACAGAGCTTGCGTCGAGGGATGTAAGACCCGTGGCGGAGGGCTTTGTGTTTACATCAATGACGCGTAGTGCCGCGATGCTGTTGTGGTCTGCAAACACTGCACACCCCTGGTGGAGTTTATGATTATTAAGTGCCGGCCGTTCTCTCTACCGAGGGAATATACAGCCATACTGCCCGTTGCTGTATACATCCCTCCCAGCTACAACAACAGCAACAGGAGCGAGGCACTAAATTGACTGTACCAGCACATCAGTGAGCAGCAGACAGCCCACCCTGACGCTTTTCTCATCTTGGCTGGGGATTTAAACCACGCAGACTTAAAGAGTGTGTTCACAAAAATACACCAACACATAGACTTTACAACACGGGGAAACAACACTCTGGACTATGTTTGCACCACCCAGAGAGGAGCTTACAAGGCACTCCCCCTCTCCCCCACCTCGGTGCCTCAGACCACAACACTGTCATGCTAATGCCTGCATACAAACCGCTCGTTAAAGTCACCAAACCAGTCCATAAACAGATACAAGTGTGGCCGGAAGGGACGTCAGAGGCTCTTCAAGACTGTTTTAAAACCACTGACTGGAATATGTTTAAGCAGCCTGCCACATACAATAACACCACAGACCTCCAGGAGTACTCAGAGACTGTCACTGCCTACATCAACAAGTGCATTGATAATGTAACAGTCACAAAGACCATCACTGTCCAGAAGCCGTGGCTAACAGGGGAGGCCTACGGACTCCTGAAGACGCGGAACGATGCCTTCAGAGCTGGAGATGAGGTGGGCTTGAAGACAGCTAGGGCCAACCTTTCCCGCGGCATCAGGAAGGCAAAAAGTCAGTACTCCTGGAGGATAGCCCATCGTTTCAGCGACAGCAGAGACAATCGAAGCCTGTGGCAGGGGATACTGACCATTACGGACTACAAGCCCCCACTACGCACCTGTGACAGCACCATCTCCCTGCTGAACGAGCTGAACGTCTTCTTCGCTCGCTTTGAGGCACAAACAGCACCACTGCACAGAAGACTCCAACTCCTCCCGGTGACCAGGTGATGATGCTGTCCCCGGACAGAGTGAGGAGATCCCTCAGCAGGATCAACGAACGCAAAGCTCCGGGTCCTGACAACACTCCTGGGCGTGTACTGAGAGACTGTGAAGTGGAACTCACTGATGTCTTCACAGAAATTTTCAACATCTCACTAAGTCAGGCTATTGTCCCCACATGCTTCAAAGCTACAACCATAATTCCAGTCCCGAAGAAGCCATCTCCATCCTGCTTCAATGACTACCATCAAGTTGCACTTACTCCTATTCTCATGAAGTGCTTTGAACGGCTAGTCATGCACCACATCAAGTCTGCCCTCCCCCCCTCCTTGGACCCCTTCCAGTTTGCATATCGGTCCAAACGCTCGACCGATGACGCCATCGCCACTACCCTCCACTCAGCACTCACACACCTGGACAAAAAAGACTCATACGTCAGAACGCTGTTCATAGATTTCAGTTCGGCATTCAACACAATCATCCCCCAACAGCTCATTCACAAACTGGTCCAACTGGGGCTCAACACTTCGCTGTGCAACCTGACTGGAAGACCTCAGGCAGTACAGGTCAGCAGCAACACATCCAGCACCATCACACTGAACACTGGGGCCCCCCAAGGATGTGTGCTGAGCCCCCTCCTCTTCACTCTGCTGACCCACGACTGCACACCGTCACACAACTCCAACCTCCTTATCAAGTTTGCGGATGACACGACTGTAGTGGGTCTCATTAGCAACAGAGATGAGACAAACTACAGGAGCGAGGTGAGCCGCCTGGCCGGGTGGTGCAGTGACAACAATCTATCTCTGAATGTGGAGAAGACAAAGGAGACTTGTTGACTTCAGGAGAGTGCACACTCAAAATGTTCCTCTGACCATCAACGGTGCGACTGTGGAGATGGTGAGCAGCACCAAGTTCCTGGGTGAGCACATCACAGAGGATCTCTCCTGGACTGACAACACCGCAGCACTGGCCAAGAAAGCACAGCAGCGTCTCTACTTCCTCCGCAAACTAAGAAGAGCCAGAGCCCCGGCCCACATCATGTGCACCTTCTACAGAGGCACCATCGAGAGCATCCTGACCAGCTGCATAACTGTGTGGTATGGCGCCTGCAACGCATCCTGCAGCAAGACACTTAAATGCATAGTGAGAGCAGCTGAGAAGAACGTTGGTGCCTCTCTCCCCTCCCTTCAAGACATCTACAACACCCGTCTCACCCGAAAAGCCCTCTGCATTGCAGGTGATCCCACCCACCCGACACACAGCTGCTTCAGTCTGCTGCCATCAGGGAGGAGACAGCGGAGTCTCCAGGCCAGGAACAGCAGACTGAAGGACAGCTTCATCCATCAGGCTGTCAGGAAACTAAACTCCCTCCCGACCACGACCTTGCACCACCATACCCTCTTTTGCCCACGCACCACTGAAGCTCGACCCTCGACGGACACTCCACTCCCCCCTCCGCAAATACACACAACACGGTACGACTTTAAATCCCAGTACTGAATAAGGCTCTTTTGACCAATACAAATCATGTTTTTTGCAACTACACTCCATTCTATCTGCACCTGTTGTTACTTACTGGTTTCACTCTATCTGGCCATATGCCTTGTGCTTTAGATTATATTGTACATGCCGTCTTTGTATAGTTGTATTTTGTATTTAATCTGTATTTATGTTATCTGTATGCACCAAGGGTCTGAAAGTAACGCAATTTCAATTTTCTGTGTGTATGTGCTGTACATGTGGAAAAATTGACAATAAAGCAGACTTGACTTGACTTGATTTAACAAGAAAATGCTATTTCATTCTATTTCACATTTAATTCAATGTGTTACTTACTGTTTCTTTTAAATTTACCAGCAATTTCTGAGTGAATATTGCTTGAAAGTAAATCCAAATGCCACAGTGTAGTAACTTTGTACCTCATTTACCTATAAAGGGCACATATTATAATACACACCTTTTAGGGATAAATTACATACAATGTTTTTCTTTTGAGGGCACTGCCACAAAAAGGTACAATCTGTTCATTTTGAACCCTGTTTTGGAAGGAACAGTACCTTTTAAAACACTGAATCACACACAGTTTTAGATGAGAGCACGTATGAAGAAATCCTGTATTCAATAGCTTCAGAAATGCACATAAACTCCAACTGAGGCTTTTGGAAAAGACCTGCAGTGAATCAGACAAATGCTTCACTGCAATCTAAGCAAAAGTGGACAGAAGGGATGTCATGTTATTCTCTGGCCAATTATCTTTAAGTGAGCCAATTTTATGGACAATTTTAAAGCATGAGCTCTTTCAGAACGCATTATCTTCATGTGCAATTATCAGCTCCGTCTCATATCACATGCCAAGACAGAGTCCCTGCGAACATCCCGATGAGGACAGAGAGAGAGCGATGAGGAGACATGTTTGGACTGCAGAGGATGTGATGTAGTGGTTTGTTTTGAGGCTGTGCATCTCCATGTAAACACTCAAAATCTTTTCAGATGAGTCACAAAACACATTTCTTCGACTGAATGGATCGAGAGGAACCATATTGTTCTTGTTAGAATTACTTTTCACTATGAACTTGACAAATAAACACTGTAGAGGTTTTCAGACAGAGTTACTCCCTTTTATGGATTTATGGATTATGGACTAATTGCTAAGTTGTTCTAAGCTTTCTTAGAATGTTGATATGTGGTTGCTAGCCCATTTTCCACAAGTTGATTTGATTCTTTAGGGTCTTAATGAAAAGTCTGTAACATAGTTTGGTTAAAATTTCTCAATGGTAGTGTAAAAAACACCCCTTTCACCCTGTCAAAATCAGCTCTGTTTTCACAACGCCATTCTAGTCTATGTTGCTTTAAATGTTAATGAGCTCTGCTGACCCCGCCCCTCTCTTCCGAGCTACTCTCTGAGGGACTGTTTACTTTAGCCGCATTCATTGTGAAACTTGCTAATTAGCACATTATTAGGAAAGGCGATTTTTTCATTAAAAAACCTTATACTCACTTCTTCTGTAGATGAAGCTGGATCACGAATGATTCACGCGAACATAGACGCATTTATGTAGATCGGGAGCGCATTCTCTTCAAAACAAACGTAATCCACTGCGTCTTCAACGACTCAGATGTCGGGAGTAAATGACGACTGCTATGTTCATATTTACATCCAACAACAGACCCGCAATAGCTTAGGAGTCATCTTGTATACTCGGCGCAGGCGGTGTGAAAATTTTGGGGGTTTGAATTGTTTGAAACAATGGCGGACTGATGACAGCTCAGTCAGGGTGGGTCTAAGGTAAGATGCCAGTCCAGTTTGTGCTGAAACGCTACTGTCAATCAACTATTGTGGGAGGGGCCTGTCTGTGTGACGTCACACAAGACAGGCATCTGAGATCGGCTCGATGTGAGAAAGGGGAAAGATTTTGTAGGATTAGAAAAACAAACCAACTGGGGGGATTTTTATCATTATTCGGGTGGTTTGGGTACACACAAAGGCCAACACAATTGGCAGTTTCAAACAACTTGTAAAAGTGCATGTAGCATCCTATGACCCCTTTACACCATAATCTTTTGTTACATTTCCTTGCATTTGTACATAACACACATGTATACACAAATACCATCTATTTTCTACTTTGTATTTTGTGTATTTAATTTTTTTTTGTTCATTGTCAGTTCTATTACTATCCGATTGTATAATTTTTTTTATCTGTGTCTTGTCTTGTCACTGTCATCTGTTGTGATGTGGAAGCTTCTGTCACCAAAACAAATTCCTCGTGTGTAAACATACCTGGCTATAAAGCTCTTTCTGATTCTGATTAACCTCAATTATGTTAAGATTTACTGATTTACTTCACTTTGACCTCAAGCACCGCGACACCACCAGTGATCTTACCCACAGATAATGACCTCCTGTGTTTACATCAAGAAACCACACCGGATCAAGAGTATGAGGCTGTTTCTCCACACTAAAGCATCTGAATGACCTCTGAAGCAGCTCATTACGCTGCCGCTGGTTTTCACATCACCACTAAAACATAATAAATAAACAAACTTTCCAAGCAGGGGCAGCGTGGCTTGGCAACCCCCATCCTATAATCATAAATCAATCCAATAAAGGTGCCGGCCCAGGACTGGACACGGCTCCCCTGCTGCAGATAAACAGACACAAACTCTGAGCCAAGAGGACTTAGCTCTGCCAAACGTTCATTCCAGACCACAACATTTACCTGACAGTCAGAGGAAAACTGATTGACGGAAAAGAGAAAATGAGAGAACAGACGGTGATGAGTAAAACAGATAATGGACAGAGTCACGTGTATGTTCGGTCAAGCACACGCTCCATTTCACATCTTTGATGTGATATTCACTCAAATATGAACAATCTATTATTATTTATGATCACATGTGTCATAAAAGAACATTAATAAGCAGAACAGAGAATTAAATTTGAGAGCTGTGGCACAGAAGATCTGCAGTCAACAGCAACTTAGATTTCAGTCTGTTATGAAAGGTTTTGGAAAAACTGCATTATTTTAGGTGTGGATATATAAATGCATATATAATTTTATACACTGAAAAAAAAAAACACATTTTTAATTAGTATTTTTGTCTTGTCTTTTAAAATATCTAAATATCCTTAACATAACAAATACTACTACAGAAGCAAAGCATACGATATTAAAGGGTTAGTTCACCCAAAAATTAAAATTAGGCTGTGTTTTACTCACCCCCGAGGCATCCTAGGTGTATATGACTTTCTTCTTTCAGACGAATTCAGTCGGAGTTATATTAAAAATTGTCCGGCTATCATAAGGCCTCACGATTTGAGCTAGATGAATGTTGAGGGAATATGATGCCAAAAGCGCCAATCCAACAAATGATGGAATTGCAGAAACAGTTGAATCAAGAGGTGGTGATAATATAGCATATTGAGTATTGATCAAGCAATTTTTAAAAGGCCCCAGTCATTTTTGATGGAACACCAAATAGGTAAAGGATTGTGCAGGGATTAATTGCTCAGTGTTATCTCATTTAAATGTTCACCTGACTAATTATACTAGGGCTGCACGATAAATCGAAATGGACTCGAGATCGTGAATCGACAGAAGCTGCGATTGTCATGCGTATCTTTCAGTGAAGCAAGGTTCTGTGATCAGCAGTAAATCTCCATCCAAAAGAGGCACCAGAAGGGCGCTCATCGCCAGATGGAAACTGACCAAATACGCCTCGCCAGAAAGGAGAAAAAACCAAGGAAAATGCTGCGCTGAATATAAACAGAAAGATTCAACTGATTCAGTGAGTCAACCGGTGACTAATAAAAACACGAATACTGAAATATACGGTTATCTGCGTTCTATTATGTAATAATTTTCATTAAAATGAAAGTATTATTATAATGATGCATTTAGCACGCCTAACTACTCATGAATAGTTGCGTTGCCCGTATCTATGCTGCTTAACTATGCTTAAAAAATAAGCCAAAATAATATTCGACTCACAGATACCTTTTACCATTGAATAATAAAGCACATAAGCATTACCTGATTTTCGGATTCATCAATTTCATATTTTGTATGTTGTACTAATAAAAAACATTTCTAAATTAGAATCCTGTGTCGCTTATTGTCACGTGTTTCTGTCGCGTGGTTAGGACAAAAACTAAATGGAAAATATACTTTTTATCGCATTGTGTCGTGTCTGGTTGGGACACACGGTGTTACAGTTTGATCCCCCCCAAAAAATCAAAGCATAAAAATATTAATACTGACAAATCTAATAATTGAATCTGCAATTAGTGAAAGTGGACAGAAGAGATCCAGTCTGGAGATGAGCATGAACAGTTGATTTGCACGGCAGACATAGAGATCCAGATGTTTTGTTTGTTCATTTGTTTTTAATATTCAACAGGCAAAGTTCTTCTGTATCTAAATGCAAAAATGTTCAGAATTGTTTGAATAAAACATACACTGGGGGAAAAAATCTGAATATTCATCTTGTGACCATCTTGTGACTATTTTAACAAAAGCAACAATAATATAATAATTGTAATAATAATAACAATTATATATATAGGTCAGTGGCCCTTGGCTTGGTATTGTTGTCAAAATTCGGCCCTCTGCAAAACCTAATTGAGGAACCCTGCTCTAAAGGAACTGAAGGAAGTCAAAATCTTGAGAAAGAACTAAAAAAAAATTCCTTCATCAGTACTGTAAGGGCTCTTAAATATGAATTACTGGGACAATAAAAGGTGGATTATATAACTGTCATCATTAGTAACTAAAGAACTTGCTTAAAAAAACTAAAAACACCACAATGACTACTTTATGCATTGCAAAAGCTGGCGTAATTCTCAGTCATTTCACAGTTTAGCCACGCAGCTGCGAGCGCTATCATCCCAAAACTATTTAGTCTAAATACGACCGCTACACCGCAACGAAACATCATGTTCACAGCATACAAACTTCATTAACGCTAATCCGTATAACGTTCCATGCAGTCATTCCTCCGTTGGGAAAAAATGTGTTAATGACAGGCCACGTAAACTCGGCTCTGCAGGCCGTTCCAAAAGATCGGATTCTAATTGTTGTACATTTGTGCTTGATTTTTATAACCATCCACAGATCAGCACTCAGTGCTTCCAGCTGGACGTCCCACACGCGGGTAAGGTAGATCTGACCGTGTGTTTATAGCGGTTAGTCTGGAGGGAAGGACGACTCGTGAGACTGAAGTGGGAATTGTGTAACATCAGCTGACAGCTGTCGGGATTTGTGGCCGGCAGCTTTGGGCCTGTAAGAATGCAGCTCATCACACTTAATTCAATATGACAATCAGAAAAACTAAAAGATTCACCCAGAGCAACAGCCAACACAAGCTAAACTACATGTACAGATACTCACTTTATACTATCGATTAGCTGGTGTACTGCAATACACTGACAGAAAACAAGAGGACTCAATTTGGCATACTGGATTCAAATACTTTTAGTTTTCAGTAGTCTAAACCAGTGTTTCCCAACTGGGGTGCCGTCTGTCGAGAGCAGGGGTGCCGTGTAAAAAAATCATTTTAAATATTTTTAAATTGCTAAAATGTTCAAAAAAGCATTTATTATATAATATCCATTTCTGATGTCGCCAATAATTAGAGATGCACCGAAATTCCGGCTTCCGAAAATTAGTTCACAGCTCAGGTTTCACTTTCACGTGGTGTGACGCTCTGCGTATTATCCCGCTCTATGCGTGTGTGTGCTCCGCTCAGTCGCTCCACTCATATTAACGATTTGGTTTGTGTAATGGAGGACAATTGCGAATCGGGGAACAGCAAAGGTCCCAACTCAAAATTGAGCCGACAGGAAACAGTGGATGTAGACAGTATTGTTTCTGGCTGCAACTAGCCATACTGTGCATTGCAACATGGCGTGGTATCAATGGTCCCTATGGTAAGCTGACATCTCATCATTGATCCTGTATAAACGCATGTTTCCTCACGGGTCCTGATAATTAATAAACGGTTCTAGGAACCTAAACAAGTATTTGGATAATGTAAAAAAAAAAAAAAAAGTTAAATATCTTAACCCTACTGTTAGACCTACCTGAAAAACTAAAAAGCAATATTTAATTCGAAGGCCTGTCGTTATTTTTTATTTGTGCTATCATTATTAATTTCTTTTTGTTCTTATTTTATTACTGACTGCTTACTTGTCATTTGTATTCAATTCAAAGTTGAAATCAACGCTATCCTCGTGCCTACTGCCCAAAATTACCCCAATTGTAAAATTAAAAAAAAACACTGAGCGTGAGCAAAATGCGTGACGATAGCTGTGATAATGGTAATGAAGAATGGTTACATATGTATAAAAGCCACATTAAAAATCTGTCCATTAAAATTTGGTCTTTTCATTAGAAATTTGCCTACTGATTGCAACCATTGATGGACAAATTTTTTTAATGATATTAAAAATATCTGTATGACATTAAATTCTGCAGTTCCTCCCTGTTGTACCAAATATCTATACTTATCAAATTATCATATCGAAGTTAGAAATTCAAATATTGTGACAAAATTAATTTTGTAGGGTGCCACAAGTTTGTTAAAATTTCCAAAGGGTGCCGCGACTAAAGAAAGGTTGGGAAACACTGGTCTAAACAACTGAGACAAAAAAAAAAAAAACAGTCTAAAATCTTTGTGGCTTGAAATAAATGGAAGCTACAAAAGGTAATTGCGACTTTTTTTCTCACAATTCAGACTTTTTCCTTGCAATTCTGAGCAATTGCGCATAAATTCGCGTTTCAAAGAAAAAAAAGTTGAGAGACTCACAATTTTGTCTCTTTTTTCTTGAAATTCTGACTTTTTCCCCTCACAATTCTGAGTTTCTATCTCGCAATTCTGACTTTTTTTCTTGCAATTCTGAGTTTATATCTCACTTTTCTGACATTTTTCTTGCAATTCTGGAAAAAAAGTACAGATTGTGAGACAAAGTCGTAATTGGGAGTGAAAAAGTCATAATTGAGAGATAAAAAGAAAAATTCTGACGCAAAAAGAAACTTGACTATGACTCGCAATTGAGAGTTTATATTTCACAAATCAGATTTTTTTCCTCAGAATTACAAGAAAGTAGTCAGAATTGTAAGATTTAAACTCTGAATAGTAAGAAAAAAGTCACTAATTGCAAGATTAAAAAGTTGCATTTACCTGTTTAAATTTTGTTCCGTGGTGTAAATAAGCTTTCATAGAAATGTGTGCTGTTTAAGATTAGATTTTGATTTATTTATTTATTTGTCATTTGGGATGTGACCACGCAATCTTAAAGACGCTAGAAAATGTTTCTCTACACTATGCATATTATTCGCTATAAAAAAAACAAAACAGGGAATGAGTTACTGATTTCTAATGCACATGCATGAATGTGTAATATAGTCAAGTCTCTGATGTTTGTGTCGTCTCACGTGCCTTAGATTAGAAACAGCAATGACAGACACGAGCAGAAGCAAAGTTCTTTCTGCACGGATAACAGCTTTTATTGTTTTGCAATTTCTTCATTAACATTCATTCCGCTTAGATTTTTTGTTTGTTTGGGCTCATGCTCGGCTAATGAGCTGACATCATGCTTGGATGGTTTTCTCGCCATTAAAAAACAAGCAGGCACAGTAGCATGTGCTAAATAAAGAGCCAAAGGTAATTTCAGGTGGTTAAACTTTGATTTTCACACTGGATAAAAGACGGAGATCTGATTGTTGGCATGAGACAACCAGCCAGTTTCCATGTCTATACTTGGTAGGAGTTTTACTGCGCTTTTCGCACCATGAGCACCATTAGACGACTGGGACTCCGGTTGAGAGGCAATAAAAATAAAGCGAGTATGATGGTCTCAGCACATGGAAGGGATTCAGGGAGGACGGTCCACAGAAACCAGAGGAAACTCAACTCATAAAACAATCCCCAACATGCTTGAGTGTTCGCTATAAAAAACTACATATATCTGGGTGAAATAGTAGCCAAGCTCACAGTCAAAACACAAACACAGCGCTAGGCATGTAATCGCTGAGCAAGAATATGTATGCCGTGTCGAATGTGCAGACAGTATGTTTATGCATGTTGCTTTATGGTCTCGGATCACGCTGGAAGCTTATTGTACATTAAACATTAGAAATGTTCATTAAGATCTCCAGTCAAGACAATCGCTTGGTGTTTAGATCAGGGCTTGTCAGCCAAACCTCGAAGTAGTAAACTATTTACTTGAAGCATTAAAGATTTTAAGGTAATATTTCAATTTTTATGGCGCATTTGCATGTTCATGATTCTCTGATGTTGATTACTGGTCACATGACATGCAAATGAACAGACAAAATATTTAACCTTGATTTATTTATTTACTATTTAAAAATATATATATTATTAATTTATATCTAAAACGAAACCATAAAAAGTTTCATACTTGGGAAAATGAAATAAACTTTTGGACAAAATTTTTAAAAAATAAAATAAAAAAACTTTATTTTATTTCATCTAGTTGTCAAGGCAACATTTCTCATTTTTAATTTAGTTTAACTGAAACTAAATACTAAATTATACAGACATGTGTTGTTGTTGTTGTTGTTTTAATCTAAAAAACTAATAAAAATGTTTTAAAAAAACAAAAAATGAAAATAAAATCTAAATTAAAATCTAAAATAAAATCTAATTTAAAATATTGACAAAAACTATGGTGTTATAAATCCTTGGGGAAAGGATAAATGTGTATTTATTTATTTATTTTATTTAATTAGTGTTCCACTGGACACACAGGATCTTTTCTGAATTTCTTGGATGGTTTGTATGCAGATAAACTCTGTAATTTAAGACTGATCATCTCACTCTTGACTGGTATATAAAAAAACTCTCATTGTAAGTCCACGATTTGGTGGAAAATGCAGGAATAAATGGACTCAAAAAGGACAAAACAGAAATGATAGGTAAATTTCAGTTTACCACTTCATCCAAACAATGTTCAAGCCGAACTATGCAAATGTAGAGGTTCTGTCTGAAATAACCAGTTGAAGGCCACAACTAACATAGCTGGCCTGAGTGTTTTGAGACTGAACTTCAACATGTAAAGAGCGCGAGAAAGAGGAGGAGGACACTGAAAGCAGCTCATTATAGCATGTGAGTACAAACTGCTGTTTTTCAAGCGTCTTTGATCAGAGGTCACAGGGAAAGGGTCGCCCTGTAAAAATAAAGGTCCTGGCGAGTTTCCTTTGGGCTCTGACATTTCTCCAGAGTGTCCTGATGACAGACGTCTTGCCCTTTCTGTGCTTCAGTTTATAAAGAAGAAGGACGTCACAAATAATGGCTTATGGGGTCACAAACTATAAACCTGTAGAATTACTAAAGAAAGTAAAACATGTTTTATATACTACTGTTTAAAAGTTTGGAGTCTTCTGCCTCACCAGGCGGATTTATTGATAAAATACAGTAAAAACAGTAATATTGTGAAATATTATTGCAATTTAAATTAACTGTTTCTGTTTTTCAGCATCATCACTCCAGTCCTCAGTGTCACATGATCCTTCAGAAATCATAATAATATGCTGATTACCTGCTCAAGAAACATTTCTTATTATTATCATTATTATCAATGCTGAAAACAGTCGTGCTGATGTATATTTTTTTGTGGAAACTGTGATACTTTTTTTTTTTTAGGATTCTTTGATGAATAGAAAAAAAAACTGCATTTATTTGAAATATAAATCTTTTATAACATTATAAATGTCTTTACTGTTACTTTTGATCAATTGAATGCGTCCTTGATAAATAAAAGTATTAACTTTAATCTTACTGGCCACAAAGTTTTGAACAGAAGACTTTTTTATTGCCCAGTAATTTAACAAAAAATTTTTTTTGGGTAAATTGAAATAAACCTGAAACAAAATAAAATTAAAATATAAATATTGAAAAACTAAACAAAAATTAGGAACAAATTTTTTGCTCTGGCAACTAACTGAAAAAATCATTGAAGTGAAGGTTATGCTGAAGTAATAAACACTGAAATTAAATTACTAATAAAAATTATATAATATATAATAATAATAATTAGAGATAAGTATATACTATTATTATCTATTATTAATATATATTAATATCTATATATAAAATTTAAAATATTTAGAAATAAAATACAAAAAATTAAATACAATAAAAATAACAAGAACATCAACAGCACATTGATAACTAGCTAATAAAAAAAAAATAAAAATTGTGGTTAAATAAAAATAGAACAAATGAAAAAATGAAAACTGAAAATATAAAATCAAAGCTACATTTAAAATACTAAGCAAACAGTGGGGGAAAAAAGTATTTAGTCAGCAACCAATTGTGCAAGTTCTCCCACTAAAAAGATGAGAGAGGCCTGTAATTTATCATAGGTATACCTCAACTATGAGAAAAAAAAAATCCAGAAAATCACATTGTAGGATTTTTAAAGATTTATTTGCAAATTATGGTGGAAAATAAGTATTTGGTCATAACAAAATTTCATCTCAATACTTTATATACCCTTTCTTGGCAATGACAGAGGTCAAACATTTCTGTAAGTCTTCACAAGGTTTTTCACACACTGTTGCTGGTATTTTATCCCATTCCTCCATGCAGATCTCCTCAAGAGCAGTAATGTTTTGGGGCTGTCGCTGGCAACACGGATTTTCAACTCCCTCCAAAGACTTTCTATGGGGTTGAGATCTGGAGACTGGCTAGGCCACTACAGGACCTTGAAATGCTTCTTACGAAAACACTCCTTCGTTGCCCGGGCGGTGTGATTGGGATCATTGTCATGCTGAAAGACACAGCCACATTTCATCTTCAATGCCCTTGCTGATGGAAGGAGTTTTCACTCAAAATCTCACGATACATGGCCATTCATTCTTTGTTTACAGATCAGTCGTCCTGACCCTTGCCGAAAAACAGCCCAAGGCATGATTTTCCACCACCATGCTCACAGTAGTATGATGTCTTTGGATGCAACTCAGCATTCTTTCTCCTCCCAACACGACAAGTTGAGTTTTTACCAAAAAAATCTATTTTGGTTTCTTCTGACCATATGACATTCTCCCAATCATCTTCTGGATCATCCAAACACTCTCTAGCAAACTTCAGACAGGCCTGGACATGTACTGGCTTAAGCAGGGGGACAAGTCTGGCACTGCAGGATTTGAGTCCCTGCGGCGCAGTGTGTTACTGATGGTAGCCTTTGTACTTTGGTCCCAGCTCTCTGCAGGTCATTAACTAGGTCCCCCCGTGTGGTTCTGGGATTTTTGCTCACAGTTTTGTGATCATTTTGACCCCACAGGGTGAGATCTTGCGTGGAGCCCAGATCGAGGGAGATTATCAGTGGACTTGTATGTCATCCATTTTCTAATAATTGCTCCCACAGTTGATTTATTTACACCAAGCTGCTTACCTATTGCAGATTTAGTCTTCCCAGCCTGTTGCAGGTCTACAATTTTGTTTCTGGTGCCTTTGACAGCTCTTTGGTCTTGGCCATGGTGGAGGTTGGAGTGGGACTGTTTGAGGTTGTGGACAGGTGTCTTTTATACTGATAACGAGTTCAAACAAATGCCATTAATACAAGTAACGAGTGGAGGACAGAGGAGCCTCTTAAAGAAGAAGTTACAGGTCTGTGAGAGCCAGAAATCTTGCTTGTTTGTAGGTGACCAAATACTTATTTTACAGAGGAATTTACCAATTAATTCTTTAAAAATCCTACAATGTGATTTTCTGGATTTTTTTTTCTCATTTTGTCTCTCATAGTTGAGCTATACCTATGATGAAAATTACAGGCCTCTCTCATCTTTTTAAGTGGGAGAACTTGCACAATTGGTGGCTGACTAAAATACAGTTTTTCACCCACTGGTACTAAGTGAGTACTACAAGCGTAACACAGGAGACCACAATGTCAACCAACACGTGTGGATCGTAATCGTTATAGCATATAAAGTGAGGGAGTGAAGACGATGCGACTTTTCAAGAGGACATTAACCAGCTCTCCCTTTACCCCTGTGGTCCCGTGTGGACCACCAACACTAATCACGTCCAGTTAGGTAAGGGGCTAAACTACACATCTCTGAAACAGACCCCAAACACTGATCCACAACTTTAAAAGGAAAAAGAAAATAACGCTGCTTTATGACAATGTCCGTTTCTCAGTGTGATTTCCTAAATGTTTCTTGATTTACTGCAAGTCTGAGCTCTTACTTCATCCCGTTTTACAGCTGAGGCTAAAAACAGCGTCTGCTGCCAAATTATGATCCCATCCGCAGAACATCGAAGCAAAAGCTGCGCAATCCAACACTTGAAGTGATGTCTAAGCTTTACATCACGGCCAAGTACATCCTGAGCTCAACCTTATTTATTACTGAGAGGAACAGAAAACAGGGAAACATATGGACACATGCAGTGCTTTGGCAAAGACAACACTGGTTGTTCTTCTGCATGCAAAATCGACTATTTACTTTTTTCATACATGTCTCTGGTCTTACTGTGAATGATTCATCAGTGCAAAAAAATATTTGTCTTCATAATCATTCAACAAAGACCTAATAGCTTTCTTAGCCTCTGAACTTTTCCAAGATGGATTAAATCAAGTCATGTTTATTTTATTAATTTTATATCCCATTTTACTCAGAAATATTTCAGATGATGAATGTAAGTGTTACATCATGTTGAGTCAAGGCAACTCTTAAAGGAACAGTGCACAAAATAATGAGCTCTGTCATCATTTACTCATCCTCATGCTGTTCCAAACATATATTCTTTGATTATAAACATATGATTATCTTTCTTTCATGGAAGAAATTATCAAATGTTTTGTAGACAACTGATCTTTTCTATACAAAGAAAGCTCTAAAATTACACTTTTTACAAGAAAATCATTTTTGGTCTTTCCATTAGTAGAAAATGTAGCATTGCATCACTTGCTCACCAATGGATCCTATGCAGTGAATGGGTGCCGTCAGAATGAGAGTCCAAACAGCAACGGTTTGTAGTTCAAAAGTCTTAATGATGGATTTGTTTCTTACAAACACACAGCTTTTCTCTTCACAAGACGTTAACTGATGAACTGTAGTGGATTACTTGTGATGTTTTTATCAGCTGTTTGGACTCTCATTCTGACGGCACCCATTCACTGCAGAGGATCCATTGGTGAGCAAATGATGTAATGCTACATTTCTCCACAAATCTGACGAAGAAACAAACTAGTACATTTTCAGCAAATTTAGATTTTTAGGTGAATTATTTCTTTAACAGCTTTTGTGTGGCCCAAAACAGCGTGAGGCAGATTTACTGTAGACAAGCCGTGCGCTGCTGTTTTCATCAACAGATTTACACTGAACAAAGCGAGAACATGGTGCAAAGCCGGTTCAAATTCCAAGTGACTCCCAGGAGTTCAGCTCAGCCATGGAATTTCAACAAATCTTTTCATACTGAAAAATACCATGTACTGTCCTTCATCACAGACTGTTGTGCTGAGTTTTCCCTGAGCACCGGGCGGATTGCGATCTCGCTTATTAAGGCTTAAAATGCTATTGTTAGAGTGACTGACAAATGAAAGCGTGTGAGAGACCACACAGCAGGACAAACCAGTGAGTCAGCGGGACCAGAAACACCCATAAGCCTTACCTTCAGGAATCTTGTTGTGGATAGAGCCAGAATGAGAGAATCAGAATGACGACCAATTCCTGCAAAACAAAGCTGGGTTGACGTTCTCTGAACAAAATGTGACCCGTGCAAAGTCAGCCAGGGTGTTTCTATGTAGTTTCTGGGTTGTTTTCTATGTAGATACTTGCTGGTCCATGTGCAAAGAGTCTTTATGCTCCTTTATTCATGAGAAACAGTAAAAAAATATAATGGTAAACACAAGAGTTCAGATACTTCGCTGAAGAGTTTCTTTAGAAAAGGAGCTTACAGAAAAAGGTCTGAGCGTGTGAATGTGTGTGGGCATGCGTCGGTGTTAGCCGTCTCTGTTTTTGTCCGCAGGGGTCGTTGAAACAGTTGGACACACTTGCAGTTTTTTCTGATTCTGACTCTTCACTCAAAACTTCAGACCAACTTTTTAGGGTCTCCATTCAAATCCCTTGCCATGCTATTCAAATCGGCACATTAACTCATTGCAAACACTGTAAACATGCCATTTATACAGCACTTCCGAAGAGTTGTCAGCAATACTCTCAATGATGCCTGTATATATTAAAGCATATATTAATGTGATTTTACCATTAAAAGGAGTGTTCTTAATGAACTGTGAACTGATAAAATCATATAAGAAAAAATAATAATGATGATGATGATTATTACTGTTGTTGTGGATTTATATAGAAAATAATAAAAATGGTAAGTTAGTTATATTAATTATTATTTAATTATCAATATATTTAATTGTGTAATATAATTACTTTATTAATATAGAAGAAAATATTACAAATTCAAGGAATATTATATTATATTATTTTAGTTAACTATGTAGCGTAAATAATTTATTTTAATAATATGTAATAATGATTATTTATATACTCATAATATAATTCATTAGATTGAGAGCAGAACGAAGGCCACCTATAAATTTAATATTTTCTAATTTCAATTATGCCTTATAATGCAACTTAAAAATTGTATGATGTTTTATTGTGAACTGTAAACAATAAAATATATTAATTAAAATAATCACTCACCTATTTTTGGTTATACCTTTAAAGAGTATAATGCATTACAGACAAGATCAGCATCAGAAATGATTTGTTAAATAATCCATTATAATGCATCATATTCTTTAAATGAAAGAAAACTGCATGAATACTTTAATAAAGCATGATATATACAAGCTTTACAGGAATAAATGATGTTGAAATGCCAAATGATGACAGCAGCTGCTCTTTTGTACAGTTGCAATGTGACCGCAGCCACACAGAGATTCAAGTAAAGTGGGCATTCCTGCTGATCACTTCCCAGGAATCCCAAGCAGCGAGGAACAATGTGCTGAAGCAGACACAGCCGGTCACAAGATTCGGTATTAAGACGGACATAATGAAGACCGCATCGCAAGCCACAATGGGCATTGCTTTGAAACACAGCAACATGCTCCTCCCGGAAGAGCTTTTCGAGTTCAGTAGAGTACATCACCTCTTTTCATCCTCCTGTTTTATTTGGCTCACCTGTGTGTCCCAACAATCAGGCTGTCTGTCAGACAGGAGGGGGTGAGATCATGTCTGAACCATAAACCTTCATGTGTTCTTTTACAAGTTCTACATACTGAACTCTACAAGCGTACAGATCAGCTAAACGTACAATGGGCCTCATTCATGAAACACGAGCAGAACGATTTTTTGTGTAAATCATTTGGAAAGTCATTCTGACGTAAATTTTCGGATTCATGAAAATGTTAGTTGGTACTAAAGAAATTTACATACCATGTGTCTACCATGTTTAAATGGTGCGTAAAACATTCAAACGTTCTGTATTCTTTTAGACAAACTGATGACACTGCATTTTTATGAACTATGGATTAGAATGATATTTAACGAGTTCATTTGCCCTGTCTTTTTTTTTTTAGTTTTTACTCTTTAAAGGGGTCATATGACGCTGCTAAAAAGAACATTATTTTGTGTATTTGGTGTAATGAAATGTGTTTATGCACTTTAAGGTTAAAAAAACACATTATTTTCACATATTTTACATTATGTTTCACTCTATGCGCCTTCTGAAAGCATCGATTTTTTACAAGCTCATACGTCTGAAGCGAGGTGAGCTGTGATTGCAGCTATCCAGGCGTTTGTGATTGCCGAATACTCAAGCGTGTGACGGAAATGTTTGTCCCTACCATATTGTGATGGTGCCCTGTCAGGCCAGAGCGATGATTTAAAAACATGAAAACCCATTATAAACGAGGCATTTGTTTCATCCAGTGGGGACATAATTACGGATTATAATGACTTATACTGTCTTTTTACGAGTTGCGTTGCATCGCGCCGCATAAACATAAAACCATGTCTGCATTTGTGATCGGAGAAAATGACAAACAACAAGCGCTACTCTAACTGCTCAAAACTCGCATTTGAATTGTCTGTGGCAAATTCTTTAAATATAAAAACTACTTACAGTCTGTGAGTCAGAACAGCGGCATTGTAGTCTACGCTCCCAGGATCAGGAAACAGTCCTCCATTAAATGCGCTGGACACATCTGAATATTGGGTTAAACTGTTCTGACGACAAAACGAGGGTTCGAGTGAGCAGAGGAGCGGGCTTGAGAACGGCGCGGCCGGAAGATTCGACGAAAGAGCGTCCGGCGGGCTTGCGGCAACCAAATGTTACGACCCCGGGCTGGACTCCGCTTAGTCCACAGTGAAAGCCAATCTGGCGATCCACAGCACAAAGTTGAAGTATTCCCTCAGCGACCAGCACAGAACAGCTCCAGGCATGACGAAGCAGATATAGTCCTCTTTTGGAAGACCAACAAAGTAGTTTCACTTTCACAACAAAACACAGCGTCTTCACGACATGGCGGCCACAACAATACTACAGCGAGAATAAAAAAAAAGTTACACCTTCTTTCTTTGCGTGAAAATCTGGGCTGCATTATGCTAATATTTCCACATGTTGACGTAGATATGTGGGGGCATGTTAGAACGAGTCGTTTTAGGTAGGCGTGGTTGGCTCTTAACTTTTATAAAGAATATCTGTTTGGATTTGAGACTTTAGTCTTTGCAGATCTTCTTTATGCACCAAGAGCTTGTAACACTCCAAAGAGAAAGGAAAAATTTAAATCACATCATATGACCCCTTTAACTTTGGGTAAAATGCAGAGCTTGTCACTGTCCTTTTTTACACAGCCGTCCAATCACAGTGGAGGAGGGGCGGGACAAACATCACATTGATTAACCATGATCATACTTGTACAACACAACAATGGAGAAGTTAATATTGCTGGTTACTGCATTTTTTATATTCAGTAATATTCTTCAAAATAAGATACTCGTAACATGTTACTGCCGTGAATATTCCAAATCAAACAACGCGTCACTCCAGAAAAATGCAGTGCCTCCAAAGCTCTCTCAAGCACCACCAGCTGGTCGTTTCCAGAAGAGCACCAGGCATTATGTCAGCTAGCTAAAAATGCTCTGGTGGACACACGTTAATTTATTCATTTATTGTTAGGCTTATAGCCTATTAGTCTTTTATGCATGTATGCTATATAACTTACCAAACCTGAGAATTGAGTCCAAGGATTCCACACCATTCCTAGATATATAATTTGCGTAGCTGTAATTCATAGGCGGGGAATATGCTAATTGTGAATGAGCGTGCGTGCATGCGCGCCCTATTTACGAATGATTGGAATTCACTAACATAGACACATTTAACTATCAAATCTGACCTTTACGAAGTATTTATGAATCCGCAGGAGAGTTTTCGGGAAGGTCCGTTTTACGCATAAATTACTCAGAATTTACAAATGTTTCATGAATGAGGCCCATAGATACAAAACTAAATATGCAAAAAAAATAATTTCCACCAAATAGCAATCCAACAAACACCTTTAGTCATTTGCAGTAATGACATCTTACTCTCGTAAGCACGAGAGTGATGTTTTGTGCATTACTGTACATGTTTAGGTAGCAACGTCGTTTTGAAGCAACACCAATATCTATGGTAACATCCTAAACTGTAAAATGACCATACAAACTATTATTTAAACAACTTTACAGTGCAAATAATATGGTTTGACTTTTATAAAGTGACAAACATCACATTTTAGCCTAATAAATGATTAATTATGTTACATATAACTGGTCTGGGGGGGAAAAACAGCAAACAGGCTGAATGAAAATGCAAATTCACTCTCTGACAGTAGGTGGCGTTTATGGAAAAGCAGAAATACAGTGGTTACATCTGAACGCAAAGCAGTGATGCCCTTATAAACACTGCTATATTAGGCATCATATGGATATAATATGAAAAAAAATGCCATCAAAACTTTTCTCAAGTCAGTTCGCTTCAGGTTATTTAT
The DNA here is from genome assembly GCA_018155175.1 of Sinocyclocheilus anophthalmus. Taxonomy (NCBI): domain Eukaryota; kingdom Metazoa; phylum Chordata; class Actinopteri; order Cypriniformes; family Cyprinidae; genus Sinocyclocheilus; species Sinocyclocheilus anophthalmus. The sequence continues at coordinate 42,018 of JADLZN010005925.1, forward strand.
TTATATATAACCAAATAAAAACTTCTTGGATTTGCACAAACGACATGAATGGCCTATTTCGAAATCACAACAGCATATGTAAGTGTATAATAGGCAACAAATTTATAGGTATGAAACTAACCAGGTGCAACTTGACAAGTTTGCAGAGACACGCGATGTCTGCCCACAATCACGGCCAGTTTATCAACACACTATTTGTTCAAATCTATTCACAAATACATTTGAAACACTTTTACATGACTTCAACTAACAAAAACTACAATAATACATAAGCATGAAAATGCATATTATGTATTTATTATTGTTACAAGCAATATTAATAGTCATTTTCAGGCTTTTCAGACATGATGGTCAAGGTCACAGAGGCGAGTTTAATTTAATTTCTAAAAATGCTGAAAAGCTGAATCATTTTATGTTTAAGGTCATTTCAAGTTCATTTAGTTTTAGATGTGCCAGAAAGTGATGAAATCTGAAGCCAGCAATATAGTAATTTCGAAACAATAGTATTGTTGGGTGAAACATTTAAAGGTGCACTAAGTGATTTTTGCCAAACAATGTTGATATTTGAAAGCACCAAAACAAACACGCCCATACCCCAACAAGACCTCGCCCCTATTTTGATAGCTCCGCCCCATACGTACGTTCACAACCCTGGCAGCGACGATGGAGGAATCTGCTCCAATATTTACACGGGTCCTACATCTTGCCTGATCGTAACCCTTCTTTTTAATGTTTTGTTCCTCCGAAATGTTCCTCTTTTTTTTTATCTGCCATCTCTCGCCATCTATAGTCGATCTGCTAATATCCATCCTGTGCACTCACTGAGCATTCTCTTCTCCCTATCATTGCTAGACACGCCCCTTACTGCTGATTGGCTGCGAGTTTGTTTTGGGACTCGGTCCGACACTGTGGTCAAAATTACCCAGCATGTGTTCTGTTCAACATTTAACCAGTGCTGGGTTGCCAATTAACCCAAAAATGTTTTTAACCCAGCATTTTTTTAGAGTGTGGCCAAGTTATTAGTTTGTAATTTTTTATTTCCACCAGTTTGACCCATTCAGGTCAAAACGTAGGAGGTTATCTTTCCATTAAAAGCATAATCAGAGTGACATGGAAGCACTGCAACTCTCTCACGTGACTTTTCACAACATGTTTTATGAGTTTAGTAAGAACACAATGAGCTCAAGAGAGGCAAACCAGCCAAAACATTATCCACTGCTGTCACTTTACACACATTTCATAATATTTGTTTTGTTTTATTTTTGTACAGTCTCATCCAAGTATGAGTAAGTACAAACAACATGTCTTAACAAACACCACAAAAAATATGATTTATGTTTTAAAGGTGACTCTTTACAGACAGGTGGAATCATGTGTGAATAGATGAAGAGAGGCATTTTACTGTTTACTTTTACCAAAAATAAAGGCTCAAAAAGGATTTTTTCCCCCACAGCAATGACACAGAAGAACAATTTTTGGCTCCATAAGAGAACCTTTCAGTGAACAGATCTTAAAATTTTAATAATCGAAAGAATCTCTTTTTTTCCACTATAAAGAACCCTTTGTCCATTGGAAATGATCCATGGGTATTAAAGGTTCTTTATGGAAACATCGATGCAAATCGATTGATTTTTAAGAGTGTATCCATTGTGATAACCACTATTTCTGTGCCAGGAGGAGGGGAAAGGGGCGGAGCCAAACAAAAACAACACCATTACCACAAACTAGAGAGAGAGAGAGAGAGGGGAGGGAAAGAGACACAGCAGAGTGTTCCCTGTGTTCAGTGGTAATGAGTGGAAGTTAAGGACATCTCTCTCTAAATCAATGTGTCACTCAACGTGAACAGTTAACAGTGAGCAGCCGGAGGATCATTTGGGCAGAGACTCCAGCAGGACATGCAGACACATGCTGGGACACGTGGACCGAACTTAAACCGCACTTAAAGAACAATTTGCACCAGAACACAAAATGAGACTGTCACCAATCATCCTATGACAGGAGACACGCCGGGGGACGGACAACACGAAAGAGGGACAGAAAGGACAGGGGTGGATCTGTGATGACTTTCACTTCAGGGACAACAACATCCAACCTTCCTGGAGAGACACTGAAAGGATAAAGCAAAGAGAAAGAGAGAAAGAGCCGGGAACATCAGCACACCATCCTGGTAAGAGCTGTTTGTCTGATTACAGATGTGATGAAGTCAAATGAATCATGTTCTCTGGCTTTCACCTTTATACTTTGATTCAACTTACAGAAACATGTTACAAACGAATAGACTGGCAGCTAAATCATGCAATGAAAAGATTTCAAAACACATATATTTCCAGGATTTGCAGAATAGCTTTGTAGAAATGAGCATGACTTTGTATGATATTTAATTCATTTCCATTTCTTTGCCAGACCTGGAATAAAAAAATAAATAAAAAAAAGCCTGATTCCAGGTTTTCCGTCGCAGGGAAAACCCATGACATTTAGAGAATAATTAAATGTATTAATTTAGCTGATGCTCAAATCACAAGCAATATAATTTTTACATTTTGATTAAACATTTTGGAACTAAACATAACTACAACAAAATTAGATTCACTATAGACTTTTAGAAAAACTGTACACTATACGCCAAGTCATGGGTCTGATTCCCAGGGAATGCATGAACTGATGAAATGTACACCTTGAATGCAATGTAGGTCGCTTTTGATAAAAGCAATAGCAATGATCCTCTAGCATGCAGATGCAATCACACTTTCCACAACTTCACATCATGCATTCAAGTACTCGAGGAGTTGAGCTCAGGACAGAATATTTAGTTTCAACAAGAGCTTATGAGATAATCACCCATAAAATCAGACACAAATATTTTTAGCATTTGCTGCATCTATAGGGCAAGTTCTTCTCAGAGAACAATCAAAGCAAATGATTCACTACTGATTCAAAGATCTATTGTCTTTGTCATTCACCCTTAAAAATAAAGGTTCTTTATTGGCACTGATGGTTCCATCAAGAATCCTAACCATCCATGGAATCTTTCCATTCCGCAAAAAGTTCTTTGTAATGGAAAAAGGTTCTTCAGATTATTAAAATGTTGTTCACATTAAGAAAATATTCTTTGGGGAGCCCAAAATGGTTCTTCTATGGCATCACTGCAAACCCACCTTATGAGATCTTTATTTTTAAGAGTGTTGTAGTAATATAAACTGCATTACTGAATGAATCAGTATACTTGAACTCAATAATAAAGTCATCAAACTGAAATAAAAACAAGAGTAATTCCTAACAAATTCATCCCACATCTACACAGGAATCCCTTGAGCTGGATTTGAGGCCAAAAGATAGGCTCTCGGTCTGAAAGTAGAGACTATATTTGCATCTCCTAAGTGAATACCAGCACTCGCAGGTCAGAAAAAGAAAGTTACATTTAATGCATACTGAAAACGACCCAAGAAAGCCAGAGGAATGAGAAGCTGAGACCTCGATGACATCAGCGGCTCAAGCACTATGTCCACTGTGACATCATCCCAGTCGAGTTCAAATTCTAATCGGATTTGAAATCCATGAAATCTAAGTCAGATTTTGAATTCTGAACAATGACGTAATGCAGCATTCACATGCGTGACTCTATGGAAGTGATTCTGGCATCGCTCGTTACAGCAAAACAGATCCATGTGCTGCTTTATTGGTGATGACACCAAAACGATGTGTCTGTATCACAAAACTGAAGGAAAAAGAAAGCACGACATAAGTGCAAGGATATAATAAAAATAAGTATCAAACAGCATTATTAAGTTGATGTTTCGGTCACTTTGATAGATATGTCTTTTTTCTAGTTGGAATGTGGTAATTGTGACATGACGTAAAGGGTTAAACATTATGCAAAGGGACATTTTTACACTTAATGTGTTAAAAGTTTATGCAGAAATGCAATACAGGGTTGGAAAAATCTTACAGACAGACAGTGAGCATGTTTCCTAAATCAATGCCAAAACAAGTACACAACAAAAACCTCTCTAATAAAGGTTCAATACAGTTATGTAATTTTTAAAGAATATATGATTCATCATGCATGTTTGTAGCACGAGGTTACGGATCCTTGCTGAGGGTCTTGTGCAATCTTGTTTATATTCTGCTTGATTGGAATACATTTTCCTTTGATGACTCAAGGCTATGAATGTTTGTTTGTACATTCAGTCCAAACCACAAGACACATGATTTAGACATTAAAAATAAGTAAATGAAAAGCATTAGATAAAGTAGTAAGAAGTGTTAAACTACTGTCCCAACTACATTACCTCCCTGCAGCCGTAAAATCGTTTTAAAGCTCTCTGTTCAGTGTTTGCTTCTGAAACAATCCCTGAAACGAGTGGGAAGGAGCTCTTCCTTACTAATGAACACAATGAAAAACATGAGCGCTGAGTCTGTTGCTACGGGAGATGCTCTGTACACACAACACCCCACACCAGGCACTGCGTGTGATTGAGTTTCCCATCCGTGAATTAGTGATTTCAGTGCTGGGGTGTAAATCTGTGACTCAGTTATTCAATGACTGGAGAGATTAGGGAAACAAAATCTGACATAAATCATACATTAACATGCACATATGTAGCAAAAACTTCTTATGAATGCTTTGTAAAGCCTTCTTAGGATTTGATCTGATGTTCAGACTATGTCCTGAGACGTTATAAAGACTCTTCAAAACTCAAGTGCATCTCCGATTTGACCTTTAATGCCAGATATTTTGTGTTTTGTGCATCATAAGGGTTTGCAGCTCTTGTTAGAAAAGGTGAGTGATATTTAGCAACTAAAAGTAGCTTCTCTCATAAGGTACCTGTGGCTGAACTGCATTTTCAGATAAGTTAAGAGAATGACATTTGGTCTCCAGTGCCACAACAAATGAAATCATATATCTGTTGTTAATATAAATTTCCACAATCGGTGTAATCTGATTCACACACAAATGACTCTTATTAAAAAAGATTATTTTAATGAATCAGTCAGATCAGTGACCACATTAACATGACTTACTCAATGAACTTTACCATTACTGTCAGTAATACCAGTCGCAAAATTAACATACTGTGCATATTTTTGTATATTTGTGTATTTTGTTATTACAATTAATATATTTGTATTAATATAAATCAAAATATTATTGAATTATCCTTATATACAAGTTGTCATATGAACAGCTTGTCAGTACTGCAAAGATTTAAGTTTCAAGAATCTTAAGTACACTACATTTTCATTTTGTGACATCCCTGATAGTAATGATAAAGTTCAGATGTGGCAGTAAAAGTTGGTAAGATGTAGATTTGGTCACTGCATTCACTGATTCAGTTAGCAAAACATTCATCAAACTGATTCAAACCAGTGAGTCTTGGGCTTTTGGGTCTTTTTGAAAATGGTGCAGAACACACAGGGCCACATTATCCACCATATGTAATTCTCTCTGCTTATCCGTTAATCTATGACACAATAAACAGACATAAACAAAAGCATCCAGAAACATTTACGTATATAGCAAAACTTGTGTGGCCAAACTTGCGTATACAACAAAACCAGTGTGTGGCCTAGTGGTTTAAGATAGACTGGAATCGGAAGGGATTTAGCATCAATTCCTGCAAGGCACAGTCCAAAAGCTGGCTAATTCTAATGGTTCAGAATAATTCACTTACAGATGCTTTACCAGGGCAAAACAGACCATTTTTTTGGAAAATTACCAAAGACCTTCCAAGGTTTTTAACACAATACATGTTTCATTAACTAATGGCTTTACATTTCATTCAACAAAGGGACTCAAATGACAACAATCAATGTTGCTTTTTAATTGTCATTCTACAGTATGAACACATGCGTCAGGCATGCATCACTGCCTGCTACATTGGTTCTGAATCAGACGACTGCTTTAAGATTGCATGGCAAGCTCAGTTGACCCTAAAATCACATCAAATGCATAAAATAAAATGTAGTTTTTTACATTATTGTCCAAAAATTTTTTTTAACAGAAATTAATGCTTCTATTAAGCAAATATACATTTAAATGATCAAAAATGGCATCTAAAATGTTGCAAAACATTTATATTTCCAATAAACGCAGTTTTTTTGTATTTAATCAAATAATTCTGGAAAAATGTATCAGTTTACACCAAAAATACGAAGCAGTAGGCCTACAACTGCTTTCAACATTTATAATTAGAAATGTTTCTTGAGCTACAAATCAACATTTCTGAAGGATCATGAGACACTGAAGACTATAATCGCTGCTGAAAAATCAGCCATTGAATAAATTGCATTTTAAAATATATTACAAAAGAAAGCAGTTATTTTAAATCACAATAATATTTCACATTTTTTAACTATTTTAGATCAAATAAAAGCATTCTTGGTGAGCATAAGAGACTTACAAAAAAAACAAATAATACGTCCATTAGATATTTGTATGTATTTAGTAATAAATAAATATAGATAGAATATTTAATTTATATGACTTTTAATGGGGATACAAATAAATATTCCTACTGAGTACAAAACCTCTTATCTGTTCATGTTCCAGCACAAAGACACATCTCAGAGAGCCATGACCGCCCTCACTTTGAAGCGCTTTCTTCTGGCCCTGCTGACCATCACCCTGTCCAGACCCGACTCTGCTTCGCTTGGGTTCGCTGAGGAGTTTGAAAGCCGAGACGACGTACTCGAAAGCGAGTTCATGTACGCGCATCTGTCCCAAACGCTCCGCCGACCCTCCCAGCGCCTCGGACCCTGACAAATGCTCCTACACCTTCATCGTGCCTCAGCGCAAAACCACGGGCGCCATCTGCGTGAACTCTAAAGAGCCGGAAGCCCTGCTGGAGAACCGCGTGAACAAGCAGGAGCTGGAACTGCTGAACGGAGAGCTGCACAAGCAGCGGCGGCAGATCGAGACGCTGCAGCAGCTGGTGGAGGTGGACGGCGGCGTGGTCAACGAGGTCAAGCTGCTTCGCAAGGAGTCGCGCAACATGAACGCCCGGGTCACGCAGCTCTACATGCAGCTGCTGCACGAGATCATCCGCAAGAGAGACAATGCGCTCGAGGGTTCTCAGCTGGAGAACCGCGTGCTGAATCACACTTCAGAGATGCAGCAGTTAACCGTGCGTTACCGGGATCTGGAGCACAAATACCAGCACCTTTCATCGCTTGCGAGCAATCAAAGCACGCTTATAGTGCAGCTAGAAGAGCAATGCAGGAGAGGAGGCTTTGTTGGTGGTAGAGTTGGTGGTGGTGGAGGTGGAGGAGCAGCTGGTGTTGTACGACAAACACGACCTTACCAGCCAACTGCAATCCTCCCGCAGCCACCGCAGCCTCCACAACATCGCCAACCACCTCCACCTCCACCTCCGGTCCATCATTCCCCAGCCAGGCCGTTCCACCCACCAACCTACACCCGCCACAATAACCAGATCACCAATGAAATCCAGAGTGACCAAAATGTCAAAGCAATGCCACCAACTTTACCGACGGTGCCCCCTGAAACACACAGCTCCTCAACAGATAAACCTTCAGGTGAGTTTCTTCAATGTCAATACTTCTGTCATGATTTACTCAGCCTCATGTTGTTCCACACCCATATGACTTTGGATAGTGTTTGAAACATCAGAGATATAAAAATATTTTTAACCCCTTTGCATCAACCTAAAAAAGGTACTTAAAGGGTTAGTTCACCCAAAAATGAAAATTAGCCCATAATACTCCACCTCATGTCATCCTAGGTGTATATGACTTTCTTCTTTCAGACGAATCCAGTCAGAGTTATATTAAAAATTGTCTTTGATATTTCAAGCTGTTTAATGCCACTCAGCGGGTGTTGCATGCATCCGTCCAAAAGCACTAAATTAAAATGCACCCATCCATAAAAAAAAAGGGTCTCACACGGCTCCGGGGGGTGAACAAAGGCCTAGTTTAGCGAATTAATACGTTTTTGTAAGAAAAATATCCATATTCAAAACTTAATAATCACTTTAATGTAGCTTGCGCCAACAGTTGTACACTGGAAGCAGTTCCGGGCGGATGACGTATGAGTTCAGTGCTGCGCATGCGCCGCTCAGAAGTGACGAAAGCGGAAGCGCAGTGGAGAGATCAATACAAAACAACGGTCAAGAATTAGAAGTACAGAATGAGGATTTGTAAAGACAAATGTCGGAGGATTTCGATATGAACCAATAGGAAACTGGTTTTCCTTTGCTAAAGTAAAGGAAACTTTGCTTCCTTTGCTCCTATAAACAAACGTTGGTTTCCACAAGTCTCACACGGCTTAGCGCACGCCGGGGGGGGGGGGGGGACATCTTACCGTCGTCCTCTCCCCCGGAAATCTGCCTCCGTGTACAATGTTGGCGCAAGCTACATTAATGTGATTATTTTGTTTTGAATATGGATATTTTTCTTACAAAAATGCATCGATTTGCTACAGAAGGCCTTTGTTCACCCCCCGAATCCGTGTGAGACACTTTTTTTTATGGATGGGCGCTTTTTATTTAACTGCTTTTGGACTGATGCATGCAACACCCGCTGAGTGCCATGAAAGATCAAAGACAATTTTTTATATAACTCCAACTGGATTCGTCTGAAAGAAGAAAGCCATATACACCTATGATGACTTGATGTTGAGTAATTTATGTTCTATTTCATTTTTGGGTGAATAACCCTTTAAGGACAAAAATTGTCCATGTCTAAATACGATCATAAAAATATAATATTTCATCGAACATAATTACCAAAACTTCATTCTTTTTTAGGGTTTTAATCCTTTAAATGCCAGTTTGTTTACATAATGTCACTGTTGAATTTTATTTAAAAAACACAAAATATCTATTCCATATACTTAATGCTAAGCATTTTTTGTATTATTAGTTTAGTCATGGATATGTAAATAATTAGAAATAACATTAAATTTGATATTATTATTTTCTGTGCAATGTCAGATTTTTTTAAAATAAAAAAACCTACCACACACACACACACACACACACACACACCCACACACCCACACCCAAACACACACAATTCTCATACAACCCATACAAACTAAAGCAATAAACCCACACAATTATAATTGCATCATTTGAATTCAATTGGCCATTTTTTTTCAGCAAAAGCAGAAAACAAGAAAAAAAAGTATTTGCTCCATAGGTCCTCCTTCGAAAAATGGTGAAAATGTACAAAAAAAAAAAAAAAAAAAAAAAGTAACAATTAAAAATAACAAAATGGAAAGCTGCCACAGAAGAAAGCCTTTTTAAAAAGACTGCATAATTTTATGGTTACGTCACGGACTAATTGGGGGGGTTATGGGGATATTTTTGTCCTTAAGGTCCTCATTCCTGAGATGTCTGATAGAAAATGAGGGTCAAATATTAAAATTGCACTACAAGCCTTTTTACAAGTATACGTTTTGGCATAACAGACACAGCAAAATGATCAAAAAAAAAAAAAAAAAAAAAGAAAAAGAAGAAAAGAAAAGAAAAGAAAAGAAAACTTGTACACCAAGGGTTAATGACACCTGAAATCTGATTTCTGTTCCTCCATTGAAAGTCCAGATAACCAAAACTTGAAGATCCAAAATTGGTCATAGAGGCACCGTAAAACAAATCCAAATCTTGAAGAGATACGATTTATTTATATAATGAACAGAATTATTTTAGGCTTTTATATAAACACACATACGCAGAGCACATCACATACAGTAAACATGGAAGCTTAAACATGCGTGCCTAAATAAAAATCGTTCATCGTATAAAGTGATTATCTCTAACCAAAGTCTTATGGGTTTGGAAAGACATGATGGTGAGTAAATGATGAAAATGTTATTTTTTTTATCCTTTTAATAAACCAAAGCCATTCTGACTTACTTTCTTATGTGGAACATAAAAATATATATTTTTTTTTTCATAAAATGCAATGCAATGGGGTTGAATGTTGTTCTTTCATTATATGGACAAAAAATATTTTTCTAAATATCTTCAAATAGATTAAAAGATATAAGGGCGCATAAATGATGGCAGAATATACATTTCTGGATGAACCATCCCTCTAAATCAGTATAATCATTGAATGGTTTATATAAAGACGTATGAAGATACACATTGAGTTGCACCAATTGTAATGTAAACAACGGCACCAAAAAGTGGTATTGTTAGGTACTGTATATCCAGAACCCTCCAAAAGTTTAGAAAAAGTGGGATTTTTAACAATATTAGCATAAATTCTCCATTTTGTGATGACTTTGCTTTGATAAGTTACAGCACAAACTCTAAAAACAAACATTTTAAAAAACATACAAAAACAATGAATCCAGAATTTAGAAAACATCTTAAATAAAGAAGTAATCTTAAACCAGTCTAAGCCAGTTTGCTGGTCTAAGCTAAACCAGCTAAAACCATCTTAAACCAGACCAACAAACTATTTAAGTGCTGGTTTAAGTGGGTTATTTTCAACAGAGACCGAATCTTGTTTTAATTAGTCTGTTGTGCACTAAATGTAATTGCCAATCAATCAGTAATCTGACTGTCATGCACGATTTGTGACGTAAACAAAAATATATTACTGTCGCAATGATAACTGCAAGTTACTTTAATCCATTTATTCCAAGAACTGACAAGGATTTATGCTCATACTGTCCAAAACTCCTCTTTGAAACCTGGTCCATTTCCAAACATTGGAAGGATACTGTATGCTATGAATAGAGTTAAGTAAAGAAACATTAAACTCTGCCTAAATTACAGAAAGCATTAAAGAAAACATTTCCTTACAAAATCATGACGCAAGTCTCTGCAAAGCATTATGTATACGCAACAGGATCGGGGTGAGTAATGAGAAACATCTAAACATTACGCAGCCAGCCATCTTCCTTTTCTTGCAGTGTTTCAGCAGATTTACAAGGTTTGTATTTTGCACACTGAGTATGATAAATATGTATGGATACGCCTAAGTGGTTTGGTTACATCAGTGCTTCCAAAGAAAACAGCCTAAAAGTTCAGCGACACAAGCAACAAGTGGATTTCCCTGCCGCTGATCACTCAGAGCTTGGCCTCCGTCCCATTACAACACAATAATTTGGCAACACATCTTCTGAACTAAGAGTGCACATTAATCTTGGGAGGAAAACCCGCCAAGACATGAACCAATTGAAAGTCCTTAAATGGGGGATTCCAGACACTTTTGCAGAGAAATCTGTGGTTTGATGGAAGGGGTCTGTTTAAGTGTTGTTTAATATTCTGCTATATGGGAATTTCTTTGTGGTAACTGAGAATTGTTTGCCTCGAGATGCTCAAATGAAATGCAGTGTAGGAACATAAATAATGGGGTGATGGTGCGGTTGTGATTATGAATCAGTGACCACTTTTCTAAATCCCCTCAACAAAAAACCAAAGCACACATACAGGGTATATTATGGAAGCTTGTTTCTGCCATGAGATGAAAAAAAAGTAATCTCACAATTCTGAAAAAAAAAACAGGCAGAATTGTGAGACACAAAGCTAGAACTGTGAGATATAAACTTTGCAAAAAGTCAGAATTATGAGATAAAAAGTTGCCACTTACCGTTTCATTTTAAACTTCCGTTGAGCGAAAAAAAAATTTATTAAAACATTGCAAAAAGAACTCAGAAGTCCAGAGAAGAAAAAAACACAGAATTAGAGCATATAAACTCAGACTGGAGAAATATATAAATTCAGATTCTGAGGAAAAAAAAAAAGTCTGAATGTGAGATTAAAAAACTGCATAAACTTTTTTAATATGTTTTTTGTCCCAGGCAAGAAGATAGCTTCCATACTATCATGGCCAAGTCCTCGCAAAATCCATATTGTCGCCCTGTGTTCTTTATAACATGCCATTAAAATCACGCCTCTGAAGTATTTAGCACGTTTCAACCACAACAAACAAACTGTAATGGCTTAAATGTTGCTTGCTTGTAACAGATTCATTGAGCACTAACAAGTAAAAAATACTGGACTTGCTACCTAGGTCTGGGTGATAAAAACCCCGGTTACGATATTATCGCGGTAAAAACCTTCTTCGATATCGATAGGGAAAAAAACTTGTTAGATTTTTATTTTAGTGCAGGAATATAGGCACGTGCTTGAGTGATTGCAGACAGCAGACACAAAACTTACGCAACCACATGCTGAACTGAGTGCTTGGGCTGCCTGTGATGGAGGCGATTGGAATAACGAAGAGATTAGTCGAATTTAAAAAATAAACATTTGCATTTGATGTTTAGGTGTGCTCAGGGAGCGTCATCAGTGTGCGTTGTGAGATGCGGGGGTGTGAAAATGGATGTAAGCGCCATTGTTGCATTTTAATGTTTTGTTGGTCTAGCCCACGAGACGCGCCGCTGCTGCGTTATACATTCAAAATACTAGAGAAATATAGTAGCTCAATGCTGGGAAGATCTTAATTAGGTTAAAACCGAAACCAAGCCAATCACACAGAACACATATTCAGCACATTTTCTAGACGGACAAATACAACTGCTGCACTCACGTCTCACACGAGATATATAGAAAGCCATGCAAAGTTAAAACAATTTAAACTTTTAGAAAACACGTCACAAACTTGTGGAGGTTTATTCCTTTTCACTCCGTCTCATATGTTTTTTTAAATGCAGTCTGTGTGAATGCCGCTTCGGCTCTTTAGATTAAGCAATGCATAAATAAATGATGCTGTTTTGTTCATAATTGTTAATACAATTTACAAAATTATATTCGATTTTTATGAGTTAATTTAGACGTAAGACGTTTTTAGAGAGTTACTTCATGCGCTTGACCAATTTAAATGACGCTGCATATTTGATCATTGGGGGGCGCCTCAGGAGACAAGCAGGACCTATACAATACCAAAAGGGACCTATTAATCGATATAAAACATTCGGAAGAAATTGATTTTGTAAATTTGTTTGTGTTGATTTGTCTCAATAACTTGTGTTCATTTAAATCCAGTGGTTAAAAAAAAAAAAGTTTTTAAAAAGGTTCCAAAAAAATGTCCAATAAATATCGATTACCGAAAGATATGAAACGTATAATCGTTGATACATTTTTTGCCCGAATCGCCCAGCCCCGACTTGCTATTTTTTCATATGCACCAGCCCCATTTGTATAGTTTCCACATGCAAAACAGGATGAGTTGGGCAGTTTGATGCCCATTTACACCTGCAACACAAAAATCATTCTCATGACATGCAATTAACCATTATATTTTGTGACCCGTCGGTGAAAACCAGGGCTAAAGTCCAAAAGTAATTATGAGAAGAACAGCCTCCAAAGTGTGATGTGCAAACATTAATTTCACTATGATTTCAATCTTTGACATGGCCTTACCACTACAAATAGTAAAGATAAAAGGGTTATATTTCACAGAATGTCACATCTTTATGAGGGATGATTTTTATGTAGGGAAAAACAAGGTAAATAACAAAAAATGACTTTAGCTGGGTTTTAACAGGCAGGGTCACATTTGCTTTTGTTCCTTTTTTGTAAGACGCTTTGGATAAAAACAGCCGCTAATTGCATAAATGTAAAATATTTGTCGTTTATCAGATGCTTTTATCCAATATATCATATTAAAACATTTAATGATGATAAAACTTCCAATGCAATGGTGGTCTGATGTTTAACTGTGGCGCATTAAACAAAATAAAATAATAATTACACCCTAAAAAGCTTGTTTTATTATAGTATTTTGGGAGGGGGGAAACCAGTGAAACCAGTGAAAATGAGATTTTGCACAACGACTTGCTCTGAAAAGATGTCCTTATGCATAAAATAGAGCAGAAAAGGATGAACAACCATCTAAAAACTTGCACAGAATACAGAAGGTCCTTTCAGAAAGAGATGACTGTAGCTGGGTTTCCATCACCCTGCTTTTATGCGCATTTTGAAGTATTGCATCAGAATCGAGTGATGGAAAAGCTGAATTTCGAATAAAAATGTCTTAATTCACAAAAAAGTTTTTACGCTAGCTTGAGGTGGTTTTTGACTTGTGCGAAAAAAAGTTAATGCAAAACTGGGAGATGGAAATGCATTTTTTTGCGGATTAAATTCCTCCACGCGCCAAAACTTCATGTGCTTTTGCGCATGGGACGTTGCAACTCCTGATACCAGCGGGGGACGGATCTGTTTCCACAGAATCTGGAAAGGTTTGTTATATGGCATGCGGAAATGCCCAAGCAAAGTCTGTCAACTAAATATTTCTGTATAATTGCCTCCCAGACCTGTTAAACAACTGCGTTCCCAAACAGCAGCATCCATCTCCGAAAGCAATAACTGCATTAATTGTGTTTCGTCTGCTCGTTCTGAGGGGCAAGTAATTTATTATATATGAAAATTATTATATTCAGTAGCTTCTCCTACTTTTCTTAGTGATGACGATTTTGTTCGCTCTGACTCGTTGGAAGGAAAACTGTTACTTGTTCGGAAATGTTTTATGCGATTTTCCAGTTTTGCGCACAAGTTAAATTCGCAACTTTGGATGGAAACAGCTATTGATTCACAAACTTGATTAGCTAGACTCATGAGATGGAAGGCTCTTGCGTTAATAGTCTGGAAAATGATCTGTTCACAAAGCAGATTTATTTCCAGTCCTTCCATCTGGAGATCATCATAATGCTTGATATTCAGCAGCAGACAAGCAGAGGGGGGGGGGGGGGGAGGCGAGAAAACTACAATCTGAAATGAAAATGTCAAAGCAGCAGTTAAGAGGGGCTAGACTAATCAGAACCAAAAAACTGTACGGAATTCAAATTCATCTGAAGAGAGCTTCATGTATTTTTTCGATTACCATTTGGGGAAAAAAAAAAATCAACAAGCGTGACCAAAAGGTGAAGGAAATTGAGAACAGAATCAATGAATGTTTCTCTGGAAAGTAGCGACCTTTGGATTTGAATGGTCTGCTATAATCTGGTAACTGTGGGATGTATCATTCGGCCCAGACTCACTAACTGATGAACGACAATTTGCCATGCTCACACGTAAAGGGATAGTTCACCCATAAATTAAAATTTGCTGAAAATTTACTCACCATCAAGCCATCCAAGATGAGTGTGTTTATTCATCGGATAATATTTGGAGTAATTTTGCATTGATCGTGTGCAAGGCAAGGAGCTCGCGCCGTGAATGAGTGCCGGTCGAATGAAAGTCCAACAAGTGATAAAAAAAAACATACCAATAAATCCACACATCCACAAAGTAATGTCTTGAGGAAGAGTCAAAGTAGTGTGTTTAGTAGAAACAAATCCACATTAAGTGTTATAACTTCAAATCGTTCGCTTCCGGCTAAAATATAACTACATAGGAGGCCTCATCTAAAATACGCTTTCCTCCAGTGAAAAAGTGTTCTGGTGTTAATCAGGAGAGAAATCTGCACAGATAATGCACCGTTTACAAGCCAAAACAGCTCTAAACAAATACGTTGGGGATTTTGATGTGAGAGGACAACAAGAGATGCACTTTTTCACTTGAGGAAGTGTTATTATGGATTATGGACTAATATTTTAACCAGAAGCAACAGGTTAAAAGTGAAAAAAATGTCTTGATGGATTTGTTTCTTAAAAAAATGCAGCTTTTCACTTCACAAGACTTGTGGATTATTGTGATATTTTTAATCAGCTGTTTGAACTCTCATTCTGGCGGCACACATTCTCTGCAGAGGATCCAATGGTGAGCAAGCGATGGAATGCTACATTCCTCCAAATTATGAAGAAGAAACCCAAAAACTCATCTACTCTGGGATGGCCTGAGGTGATTGATGGTGGCAGGAAAAGCTAAACGTACTAAAACAAAGTTCTTTTGTGTAAAATCTGCATGCACTCAGTGTCTTTTTAAGAGGCACCAAATGGTGTGCGCTTTCTTCAACCATTCACCCGAACCAGGCATCTTCCAATAAATTCATTAGCTTCTAATGGAAAGAAACAAGGTTTTGAAACATTACGACGTGGCAGAAACATCCAAAGAGGCACAGACAATATAGGAACAATAAACATGAGGATCCCGTTTGAGAACAGAGGTTGTGATTGGGATCTTGGGACTGAGCTTGTCGCTAACTCAATTAGAACTTTACGGGATGCTGGAGGGGCAGTGAATGGGTTCAGGTCAGCTAGCGACAAAGGAGCCAGGCGTTGGTCTTTAGATGATTTTCCTCTCCTGTAGGACAGGTTGTAGGTGCCCAAAAAGGTGTGGGAGGGAGGTGGGAGAACTGCAGGTCATAATGAAAATGCAGCTGCTTCCAACACGTGAGTGCGGAACTGTGAGCCCAGTGAGAAAAACAAACATGTCCTCTACAATGGTTGCATAAGTGCATGGCATAATAGTACGAGGTCAGTGAGGACTAGAATTGCATGACTATTTTACAGGCTCATGCATTCAATATGTTTAGTAATTTTTTACACCTAATAAACACTACAATCCAATAGTTGCAACACAGTTGGGACGAATCAAGCTAAATGGACAGAAACAGACAAAAGAAAACAAGCTCTTGGAGGGTTTCATGACCCGGCAATTGATAATAAATAAGGACTCTTCTTTCGCAATTCTGTCCACAAAGACAGCTGGATCCATGGCTAGCGATGTCCAACTTCTAATCTAAAGCGGCCTATGCACACAATTCTGACTTGATTGTGGCTTTAATTCAGAGATGCTGTAGAGAAAACCATGACTTAAATATTGCACGTGTTTGCTTTCCAAAACAGGGCCGTTCAGAGACTGTTTACATGCTCTAGAGGAAGGCCACGCCAACAGCGGCATGTATCTGGTGAAGCCAGAAAATACCAACAAACTGATGCAGGTCTGGTGTGACCAGAGACACGACCCCGGCGGCTGGACCGTCGTACAGCGACGGATGGACGGATCGGTCAACTTCTTCCGAAACTGGGAGACGTACAAGGTCAGAAAGAAGTTTACTTTCAGATTTTGAGGATGAAATAACTTTAATGTGTGAAGATGCATAACATGTTTTTAAACAAATATTCTTGGTTTAGTACAAGTTAAACTCTACCAATAGCATCTCTAAGTCAAGTCACAATTATTTCTATAATGCTTTATATGTTACAGATTATTTCAAAGCAGTTTCACATTATTGAACTGCAAAATAACAGTGCTAATGTTGGAAAGTTATTCAATTATGAAACAAATTTCAGCTGTAAAGCAGCACAAAAAAAAAGCAGGTGCCATTATTCAGCTCAATTTAGTTCAATGTTGATTCAAGTGCAAAGGTTGCAAAAATTAATTAGTTATGAAATCAAATTGACTGTAGTTCAACTATAAAGAAGCTCTACAGAAGAAAATAGTGTTATGATTCAGGTCAGTGTTGATTCAATTCTAACATATTGTTGATTTCCACATAAAATCATTTCGAAACATCCCTTAATATTACCGGCACCAACACAACAAAAAAAAACAAAAAAAAAAATGGTATAGAAGCAATTTTTTCTCATTGCTAGTGAATTTCACAATGGCAAGTAACAATTTTTAAGTAGAATTTTTTTTCTTGTAAAACATACTGTAATAATCTTTTTTACAACTTCAAAAAAAAATTTTTTTTACACAGTGTAATAAATAGGGGTGTGACAACATCTCGAGCCACAAGATTCCTTGATATTAAAACGTGATGATATTTCTTATTGAGGTGAATATCAGTCTCATGATATCAGCACAATTGAAAATGAAATAATGAAATAATGATTTTATATAATAGTTCAATAAACAAGAAGTTAATATTGTGTTTAATTTGCTCTATTTCGCAAATGAATTCGTTCCAACCAAAGCCACCAGGACCGTTGTGTTTCCGAGCAACACACTTTACTAAATTAATCTGCAGTTTTGAACGCAAAACTGTAGAACTGAAGTGACATTCATAACAAGATGATTAGTTGAAACATTTCAAAATGCACTTTTTTGTGATTTCTTAAAAATAGTGTAAATATCGTCTTGTCTTGCTCTTGTGAACCCAAAAATTGTGTATTGTCTCATCTCGTGAGCTAAGTGTCTCGTCACACCCCTAGTGTAAGTCTATGGGGAATATATCATGCAAATGAAGATATTATTATAATGAGGTCATGCAAACATCATCGTTCAGCACTGATAAAACTGAATGCAATGCTTCAGATCTCCATCACTGGATAACAGCAGGAACTCCCCTAGAACTTCCCTTAGACATAGTTAATTAAAGTAATGAGACACACATTGTTCTGAAACCCTGCCGTCCGTGCATGGAGAGACTTCCATGAATAAATGTCTTAACCAGTCAGTCTCACAGCATACTGCAGCTTTTTGCGATTTCTGAAATCATCCAGAACATCACTTTAAAACGTCAAAGGAATTTGGTTATGCAAGATGGGCAAGGTTTTCAAACAAGGGCCAGGGCTTTTCCACAAAAACACTGTCTGACGGAAACACTGTTTATGTCATCAGTGCCCAGAACTAAAATCAGGACCAGAAGAGCCAATGTGAAGGGAATGTCCTAATAACTATATCCACTCAACTGCTCTGGAAGCATTTTGAAAAGCACTAAAATGACACTGAATGAAATAATTTATTATATACAAATGACTGTTTTTTATATGCAAACCATTTATACCTTTATAAAGGTATCTCATACAGTGGGTACGGAAAGTATTCAGACCCCCTTAAATTTTCACTCTTAACAATATTGCACCCATTTGCTAAAATCTTTCAAGTTAATTTTTTTCCTCATTAATGTAAACACAACACCCCATATTGACAGAAAAAAACAGAATAGTTGACATTTTTGCAGATTTATTAAAAAAAAAAAACTGAAAAATCACATGGTCCTAAGTATTCAGACAATTTGCTGTGACACTCATATATTTAACTCAGGTGATGTCACATTCTTCTGAATCATCCTGGGATTGGTTCTACACCTTCAATTTGAGTCCAGCGTGTTTGATTATACTGATTGGACTGATTAGGAAAGCCACACACCTGTCTTATATAAGACCTTACAGCTCACAGTGAATGTCAGAGCAAATGAGAATCATGAGAATCAAAGGAACTGCCTGAAGAGCTCAGATCGGAAGGGGACAGAAATGTTCAAGGTACAGATCTGGCCAAGGTTACAAAAAAATTTATGTTGCACTTAAGGTTCCTAAGAGCACAGTTGTCTCCATAATCCTTAAATGGAAGACGTGTGGGATGACCAGAACCCTTCCTAGAGTTGACCGTCCGGCCAAACTGAGCTATCAGGAGAGAAGAGCCTTGGTGAGAGAGGTAAAGAAGAACCCAAAAGATCACTGTGGCTGAGCTCCAGAGATGCAGTCGGGAGATGGGAGAAAGTTGTAGAAAGTCAACCATCACTGCAGACCTCCACCAGTCGGGGCTTTATGGCAAGAGTGGCCTGACGGAAGCCTCTCCTCAGCGCAAGACACATGAAAAAACACCTGAAGGACTCCAAGATGGTGAGAAATAGATTCTCTGGTCTGATGAGACCAAGAAAGAACATTTTGGCCTTAATTCTAAGCAGTATGTATGGAGAAAACCAGGCACTGCTCATCAACTGTCCAATACAGTCCCAACAGTGAAGCATGGGGTGGGCAGCAATTCATGCTGTGGGGGTTTGTTTTTCAAGCTGACGGGACCCAGGGACGGACTGGTGCAATCAGCGGGAATATGAATGAGGCCCAAGACGGGATATCCTGGACGGAAAACATTTCAGAGTGCTCAGGACCTCAGCCTGGGCTGAAGGTTTACCTTCCAACAAAACAATGACCCTAAGCACACAGCTAAAATAACGAAGGCGTGGAGCTTCACAACAACTCTGTGACTGTTTTTGAATGGCCCAGCCAGAGCCCTGACGTAACCCAATTGAGCATCTCTGGAGAGACCTAAAAATTGCTGTCCACCAACGTTTACAATCCAAACTGACAGAACTGGAGAGGATCTGCAAAAAGGAATGGCAGAGGATCCCTTGAAAAACTTGTTGCATCTTTCCCAAAAAGACTCATGGCTGTATTAGATCAAAAGGGTGCTTCTACTAAATACTGAGCAAAGGGTCTGAATACTTAGGACCATGTGATTTTTCAGTTTTTCTTTTTTAATCTGCAAAAATGTCAACAATTCTTGGTTTTCTGTCAATATGGGGTGCTGTGTGGACATTAATGAGGAAAAAAATTAACTTAAATGATTTTTAAATGGCTGCAATATAACAAAGAGTGCAAAATTTAAGGGGGTCTGAATAATTTCCGTACCCACTGTACATATATATATATAATAATTCTATATAATATATATAGATAGGTTAATCTATTTCTGATTATATATATATATATATATATATTAAATTGCCCCAAAGATAAAAATGCATTATGAAAATAATAAAATGAAAAATGAATTGTATGAAATTTCTGAATGTGAATGCTTGAATATTTTTGAATTACTTCATTGTGTTGCATGGAAAAACTAACCTCATTAGGTTTGAAATGACTTGTGGGCGTGAGGAAATAATGACAGAATTGTATTGTCTGGTTGAACTATTTCTTTAAACAATGAGTAACACAACAGCCATCTGGAGTGAAAGTCTTAGCTGGTGATTTATCACATGCATTAGTAAGTTCTGTTCCTGTCTCCTCACGCTATACTAGGTGTTCAGCTGGCTTGTCTGTGACATAATGTGTCATTTCTGTCCGCCATCAGCTAGTTACATGCAGTATGTTCTCAGGTGTTTTAGATACTGCGGTCAGACCTGCTTCCTCTGAATGAATAATGACTCCTAATGCTGAGACGGCTAAATACAAAAACGTGTGTGTGATATCGCTGGAGTTCTTTTAAATTTCATCGTCTGGCAGGATTCAAGATCTGACAAAGGGTGTATAAAACAAAAATGAGCATGACCAGTTCTGAATAAAAACCCTGAAAACACATTCACCGGATTTGGACTAGGTTAACAGCTTTTAATCTTATCTCCTTACTGGATTTATTCTATATATATATATTATATAAGATATGATATATATATATTATATAAAAACTATTTTATTTTAAAATATTTTATTTTAAAATTTTAAATTTTAAATTCATTTTAATATTTAAAATGTTCAAAAACATATAATATAATATACTACAAATGTAGGACAAAAAAGTGCTTATTATTTTTATATAAAATAATTTTATGAATATATATATATACATTATACAATCAAATATCTCCTTTTCCTACATTCGATTAGTCTTCTATTATATTCTAAAACACACCTTTCTGTATTGCACAGGAAATGTTAGGAAATATTTCTGGTAACTAGACGGTCAATATTCATCAGGCCACTTGGATTTCTTTCGTTGTAAATATAAATATCTCTTTAGTATAAATAAATAAACAAAAAAACAAGAGGAACGGTGATTGTAGGAAATTTATGGGTAAGGATGTGCAACCTTGAAAATGTTTTAAGTTGTCACTATTATGGGTTAATGAAAGGTTCAATTTTGGGTTTTGGGAGTCCCCAACAAAAAGGTGACATGATGGCAAGGTCACAAAAAAAACCAAACATTTTCACGTGTTATTAAATATGATTTATTTTCTACCTACCTTGGTCAAGGACTCCAAAACGAATTGGCTCAAACGATTGATTTTCCAAAAACCCCTCCTTTGTTGCTTAACGCAAACTGGACGTGATTGGTCTGATTGGTCTCAGTTTCATTTCATAACGCCTGTAATGCCTGATAAAGCAGCGTTTGTGAGCACAGTGCTGCTTTGTGTACAGCGTTAATGGGGGAAAACGCCTATTTTTACCACTCCAAAAGCGTACTAGTGCAAAAGAATGAATTAGATTTTCATTCAGACCAAAACACGACACAAAGGAAACAAACAAACAAGTTGACCGGTTAAACAGAAACAGTCCCTTGGGATTAGTTTTTTTTAAAACTCGCTTCAATGATTCGGAGTCGGCTCTTTCTTTTGAGAGACAATAATTTTATACACGGTGCACTTTTAGATTTAAAAATTTGCAGGGTGTTTTCATTCACTTAGAGCTGTGTTACACACTGCATGAAAGGTCATTTTCAAAAATCCATAATAGGGGCACTTTAAAAAAGCTTTTAAAGACCATTAATTGTAGCAGACATCATGCATCAGAGGGTTAAATATTTGTATAATACATATTAATAAATATTTTTTTTGTATTATGTTGAGCTGGAACTGTTTGTTCAACAATCTGTTTCTTTGTCTTTTCTATCTTAGCAAGGATTTGGGAACATCGATGGTGAATACTGGCTTGGTTTGGAAAACATCTACTGGCTGACCAATCAGGGCAACTATAAGCTGCTGGTGACGCTGGAGGATTGGTCAGGCAGGAAGACATTCGCAGAATACGCCAGTTTCCGGTTGGAGCCGGAGGCGGATTTCTACAGGCTGCGGGTGGGTCGTTACCATGGCAACGCTGGGGATTCGCTCACCTGGCACAATGGGAAACAGTTCACCACCCTGGACAGAGATCACGACGTGTACACAGGTATCAAACCAGCACTGATCGAGCATCACAACCAACTGCTTTACACAGGGTCACTGTCCAATAAGGGCTTTAAAATGTGCAGGTTCTAAAACCCAGAAATTAGCTCGCATTATTGAACTTCCGACTCAATCATCCCAAAATCAGTGCTTTTTTTATTTTTTATTAAATAACGTCTGTGGTTAACACAAGCTCAAAATATTTTCATGGTTTATACTACAACATAAAATACATCAGTAACAGGGTTATTATACAATATATTAAAAATAAATAAATAAAAAGTGGTTTCAACTTAAAAAAAAGTGTCTGTGCTGCTTATAAACTTAAAGTTTAGACAACTCAAATATCCAAGTTGTCACTTAGTACAACTTACCATTTCAAGTTGACTAAAATGTAAATTTTAAGGCAGGATTTAAATTTTTTTTTTTTAACAGTGTAGTTAACTTAAATTAAAATGGAAAATGTTATTAAAAACATTACATTTTTTTACTTGAAATAAAATAAATGTTAAATGAAACAAAAAAAAAATGAAACTATATATACAGTATATCTATTAGAAATGACAAAAACACACACAGACTAAAACTTTACAAAGAAAAATGAAAATGGAAAATCTCAAATAAGTACTGATGGAAAATATTAATGAAAACTATAACAGCATCTGATCAGTAACACCCCACTTGTGTTTTTTAAGCTTTTGGTGTCTTAAAAAAGGCAGTTCCTAACAAATGGCTAAATGACACTATACAGAGTTTGTGTTTATTACGATTATATTTACCGTAGGCTTCAAAATTCATAAAGTTGTGTTCATTTGTGAGGATTATCTTGAGCAAAACGTGCATGAATCAAACTTTTGTTGGTCACAGACCTTATTTTCTGCATTATTCCAAAAGCCAATGAAAACGTCCTTTATGGTTTTCGTCGAGGGAACTACTCTGGGGGAAAAAAATAATTGAAAAAAAAAGTGATGCAGAAACAGTTTTTACTCAGTAATTGCAAGTAAATTTCACAAAGAAACGGCAAGCAAAATTGAATTAAAAGTGAAATTTTAAAGTAGAAAGACAAATATTATTTTCTTGTAAAATGTACTCCAACTTAAAAAAAAATATTTTTTTACAGTGTAGCACAGGGGGTCACCAAACTTGGTCCTGGAGGGCCGGTGTCCTGCAGAGTTTAGATCCAACTTTCCTCAACACACCTGCCTGGAAGTTTTCCAGCAAAACCTGTGGAGACGTTGGATTAGCTGATTCAGGTGTGTTTAATTAGGGTTGGAGCTAAACTCTGCAGGACACCGGCCCTCCAGGACTGAGTCTGGTGACCCCTGGTGTAGCAGATAATTTAATACAATGCAGGGTGATGTTAACTTTTTTGTTGCCCTACAAAAATACATCACTGCAGTGCTCTAAATAGAATCAATGTGTAATGAGTTCACAAACTCAAAAACCTAATTTCCTCTCATACAGGAAACTGTGCCCACTATCAGAAGGGTGGTTGGTGGTACAACGCCTGTGCCCACTCCAACCTGAACGGCGTGTGGTACCGCGGTGGCCATTACCGCAGCCGCTACCAGGATGGAGTTTACTGGGCCGAGTTCCGCGGAGGATCGTATTCTTTGAAGAAGGTCACTATGATGATCCGACCGAATCCCAACACTTTCCATTAGAACGTCATGTGAAGGAAAACGCAAGTCTAATGCGTCATAACTCAAAAAACGTTGTAAAAAGTGCAATGTTTTTTTTTATTTTGGTTAATTATTGATTTTTTACTTTGTTTTTGAGTCTTATGAATTCATAATATGCAGTCACACATATCCAAAACCAAATATATGAATGTGCAATGACTTCATGAAGGAGACATAACTCATATCTTCTTGGGATTCTTCCCAATGGTGTCCAGGACACTGAAGACCAAGTGAAAATACTAGAAAAACTTCAGTCAGACAAACCTGGCAACTCAGGTTCCACATGACCTGGAAGCTGAACCGCATCGAGTGCGTCCTTACAAGTGTGCTTAAAATGGGGATAGAGTCTGATCTTAACAGGCATCTGGTCACCTTATTCTCACTGTAAGAAGTCTAACCTTGAAGAACTGTTATTCGGAGTACTTTAGTGCTATAAAACATGACCTGTTATGTACCAACGGAGGCATTTGAACATATAGATTCTCATTTGATCTGTTTATAGCATTGACTTCCAATACAGGGTACACTGCAATTGAACATCTTAAAGATATTTCTAATGCAAAAATGAAAATTCTGTTGTCGTTCAGAGGTAAATTTAGCCTAGTCGTTGCTAATGCATCTGTTTAATAGATAGTGTTAATGAGATGTGAACTGGTTAAATGAACACATTTAATCACAGATGCAAAGCCTCTGAAAACTTCAATGGCTAGACTACATTTAGTAGCACAAATGCAATACTTCCTTTTCATTTAGTTTGTTTTAGCATTGACTTTCAATAAAGGGTACATTGCAATTGTGCCTTGAAGTGGACTACATAGGATACATTTCTGTCAACATTTAGAGGTACATCTAGTCTTTGTTTATGCATCTATTTGTAATTTAAAAGACATGAATCGGTTAAATGAACCACAAATGCGAGGCCTCTGCAAAAGTCACAAATGCAAAACACGTCTGTCTTGTATATTATTGTCTACATGACTGTTTTAGTGTAACATTGCGTTCAGCATTCATATGTCCATGAATGATTTCACTCTGGTCCTTCAGACTGAGTGCTCTTTTGAAACCATTTGTATATAGAAAATATGAGTGAGTGTTTTTGTAATGCAATACATTGGTTGTGTTGTGTACTTACAGAATTTTCCAATAAATGATGTACAGCTACTATGTTGTAGAGACAAGCTCTTCTGTGATCAACTGCGAAAAACACACACATGTCTTGCCCTATAGACTACAATGCATTAGAAACACGAAAGACCGATAGAAAGGTTGAGCTCAAACCTCAATGTTTTCACTTGTACAAGCAACTAAAGGCTCTAAAGGGCCCTACGGGAGACTCTGGGTATGTCCTGAGTGCAAGAGAACAGACCCAAACCTTTGCTGCTCAAACATCAATCATTATAAATGAAAAATGGTGCCATTAACATTAACTTCCAAATGAGGAAAACCTTGTAAATGGATGGAAAATACATTAGCGTCAAGAATGAAATGAAATTGGCATTTGCAAGCCATTTTAATTCTGTAATGTAAAGCATTTCCAATTGAAAGAGGATATTGTTGAGGAAAAGTAGAATGGTGGAATTGATTTTATTAATCAGATATGAACTGAATTGTAAATTGTACAGGTGAACAGAGGGAAGTCCTTAGAATAACATGCATTGCTGAATCAAGATCAGGAACATGTTTTCAAAGAAAAGTCCACTTAAAAATGAAAATTTGTTGAAAATGTCCACACCCTAAGGACATCCAAGATGTAGATGAGTTTGTTTCTTCATCAGATTTGGAGAAATGTATAATTCCATCACTTGCTCAGCAATGGATGCTCTGCAGTGAATGGGTGCCGTCACAATGAGAGTCCAAACAGCTGATAAAAACGTCACAATAATCCACAAGTAATCCACACCACTCCAGTCCATCAGTTAATGTCTTGTGATGCCAAAAGCTGCGTGTTTGTAAGAAACAAATCCATCAAGATGTTTTTAACTTTAAACCATTGTTTCCATCTGAAATGATTCCTCTAGCCATAATATTGCTTTCTCCAGTGGAACAAGTGGTCTGATCTGAATCAGGAGAGAAATATGCACAGATCAAGAACCGTTTACAAGCAAAAACCGCACAAAACAACTCTAAACAAATATGTGGGTGGATTTTAATGTGAGAGACAAAAGGAAATTGACTTTTTCACTGGAGGAAACGCTATTATGGATTATGGCTTTTGGCCAGAAGCAATGGTTTAAAGTTAAAATGTCTTAATGATGGATTTGCTTTATACAACTGCGCAGTTTCTTTTTCACTTCTCAATGCATTAACTGATGGACTGGAGTGGTGTGGATTACTTGTGGATTATTGTGATGTTTTTATCAGCTGTTTGGACTCTCATTCTGACGGCACCCATTCACTAAACAAGATCCATTGGTGAGCAAGTGATGTAAATGCTAAATTTCGGTCCTAAAATTTTACTGACGATCTTGGATGAGCCTGAGGGTGCGTGCACCATTGTTTCAGCAATTATTACGATGTTTGCGAGTGAACTATTCCTTTAACAGACAAAATGTGACAAGAAACCAATATATAGTTTATTTTGTTCTGCATTATTGAACGTCAATCTGACCTACAGACATATTGCACAAAGGAAGGAAAAAATGTTTTGTTTCAATGCTTTTATATGCCGGCCAATTATTACTGTATTTCAGATTAATGGCACATAAAAACCAAAACAGCGGTCTGTCACCTTAATATGTCAGGCAAACAATATTTGGCCAGAATAAGCTACAGGAAGGATAACACTATGTTTAGTTAATGGTTTGGATGCATGAAACTACCAACTTCATGTCCAGACAACATGTGATCCCAGCAACCAAACTGCAAGAAAACGAGTACAGTCTGTCCAAGAAATGCTTAGACAATCCCAAAGAAACAGCACCTGTAACATGTCTATAAATCAAACAAACAGAGTACCTGATATGTATCCCTCCATCTTCACCCAATTTGAGTTAAATCAGAACAGCAGCTGTAAATGACTAAGTGCTGAGGAATATGAGACATAGTTTCCCTGATCATTGATATCCCTGTAACAGCACAGAGGGCTTGGAATCAATTTATTGTTGAGTCTCCAGACCTACTGAGAATCTGAGATAATAAGAACCGTACATCTGTGATCTCTGTCTGATAGAGTTCAGAGCACAAATAATGGGGTTCAATAAACATTAGAGTGAGAGAACATGGGAAAACACTGAAAAATGCCTGGCTAAAATAATAAAAAACAAACAAATCTGATTTGCATGTTTCATATTCAAACACTGAGAGTACTTTCAAGGAAGATATCATATTGAAAACACATGCAGCATGCATGCTATCATTAGAAACTCTGTAAGGTGACCAAAAATGCCATGATGTTCTCTAAAACAAATATGAGAAACCGCAAGGCTGAGAAAAACGGTGCTAGTAGATGTCCACACATTTCAGGAAAAGATACAATTAACTACCAACATTTGGCCCCACGAAACAGAACTAAATTCTCTATTCTCTCTTACATAAACTGCTGCGCTGAATTGAATGTGACATTTTACATCAGAATGTTTTCATGAATGATTTAGCTAGACACAAATCTGTTCAGATTGTGTTTCATGAATGAAGTTCAATGTGTTTATACATTTACACATATAATGAATCTCATCTGGACATTTGAACCATACTGAGATATTGTTCAAACGTCCAGATGAGATACATGACATAGAAATATATACATATATAGACATATAAAGTCAATTTCATGCTTTTATGAATCTCTAAAAAAGAATCAGGCACTGATTAAACGTACCATAATACAATGATATACTATCAATATTTACACTACCTTTCAAAAGTTTTGCGAGAGTATTTTTTAAAGAAATTAATACTTTTTTTTTTTTTTATCCCAAGGATGCATTCAATTTATAATATCACAAATATAATTCAAGTAAATTTGCTTCTTTTGAACTTTCTATCCAAAAAAATCTTCAACAAAAATATGAAGCTGTACTGTTTTCAACATTGATAAGAATCAGAAATGTTTCTTGAGCACCAAATCAGCATATTAGAATGATTTCTGAAGGATCATGTGACACTGAAGACTGGAGTAATGATGCTGAAAATACAGCTTTGATCACAGGAATAAATTACATTTTACAGTATATTCAAATACATTTTTTATTTTAAATTGTAATAATATTTAAAAATATTACTGTTTTCAAAGTGTTTTTGATCAAATAAATGCAGCCTGGTAAGAGAAGAGCCTTCCTCAAACCATAAAAATATTTTAACCCCAAACTTTAAAGGGTAGTATTGTATTTCGCTGCCATTACAAATGGGAAATACAGGCGACGGTTCTGAATGGCCTACATTGAGCAAGATTGTAGAACCAGATAGATGTACAGTGCTGTGAAAAGGTTTTTGCCCCCTTCCTGTTTTTTTATTTTTTGCATATTTGTCACACTTAAAAGATTAGATCATCAAACTAATTTTAATATTACAAAAGATAATGCAAGTAAATACAAAATGCAGTTTTAAAATGATGATTTAATTTATTAAGGAAAAAAGCTGTCCAAACCTACGTGGCCCTACTTGAAAAATTAATTGCCCCCTCCTGTTAAATCATTAAAGAACTGTATTTAACCACATTATTTTAGAAAGCTGAGTTTAATTTCACTAGCCACACCCAGGCCTGATTACTGCCAGACCTGTTGAATCAAGAAATCACTTCAATAGAAGCTGTCTGACAAAGTGAAGCATGCTTAAAGAGCAACACATCATGCCGCGATCTAAAGAAATTCAAGAACAGATGAGAAACAAAACAGTTGACAAGAATCAGTCTGGAAAGGATTATAAAGCCATTTCTAAGTCTTTGGGACTCCAGCGAACCACGGTCGGAGCCATTATCCACAAATGGAGTAAACTTGGAACAGTGGTGAAATTTCTCAGGAGTGGCCGGCCTACCAAAATTATTCCAAGAGCACAACGACGACTCATTGAAGAGGTCATAAAAGAATCCAGTACAACATCTAAAGAACTGCAGGCCTCTCTTGCCTCAATTAAGGTCAGTGTTCATGATTCAACAATAAGAAAGAGACTGGGCAAAAACGGCATCCATGGGAGAGCTTCAAGGCAAAAGCCATGCTGACCAAAAAGAACACAAAGGCTCGTCTCTCATTTGCCAAAAAATTTCTTGATTATCCCCAAGAATTTTGGGAAAATATTCTGTGGACTGATGAGATAAAAGTTTTACTTTTTGGAAGGTGTGTGTCCCGTTCCATCTGGCGTAAAACCAACACAGCATTTCATAAAAAGAACATCATAGCAACAGTCAAACATGTTGGTGGTAGTGTGATGGTCTGGGGCTGTTTTGCTGTTTCAGGACCTGGAAGACTTGCTGTGATTTAATGGAACCATGAATTCTGCTGTTTATCATAAAATCCTGAAGGAGAATGTCCAGCCGTCAGTTTTGTGACCTCAAGCGCACTTGGGTTATATAGCAGGACAATGATCCCAAACACACAAGCAAGTCCACATCTGAATGGCTCAAGAAAAACTAAATAAAGGTTTTGGAGTGGCCAAATCAAAGTCCGAACTTAAATCCGATTGAAATGCTTAAACAGTCCATTCATGCTCGAAAAACCTCCAATGTTGCCTGATTAAAACATTCTGCAAAGAAGATGGGCCAAAATTCCTCACAGCGATATAAAGACTCATTGCCAGTTCTCGCAAACACTTGATTGCAGTTGTTGCTGCAAAGCGTGACAACCAGTTATTAGATTTAGGGGGCAATTAATTTTTCACGTAGGGATAGGTATGTTTGGACAGCTTTTTTCCCTTAATAAAATAAAATAATTTAAAAACTGCATTTTGTATTTACTTGCATTATCTCTGTGTGATATTAAAATTAGTTTGATGATCTGAAACTTTTAAGTGTGACAAACATGCAAAAAAAAAAAGAAATCAGGAAGGGGGCCAACACTTTTTCACACCACTGCATTTACAGAATGTACCAACTCTGATCCCTTGGTCAGTCAGGAAATGTTAAAAAGATCATTCTTCCAGTTCATTCGTCCCACTGGAAGGTGAAGTAAAGCCCGTTTGGAGAGAGAGACTGAAAGAGAGCAGACAGATGGGGACTCACCCAGGTAGGGGATGCACGGCACCATCTTGAGGGAGCGGATGCACTCTCTCATCCTGGCGCAGTTCTCCTCTTTGGAGGTCAGGTAGTCCAGCTTCTCAAACGTGGCCTTGTCCTTCCGGCTGATCAGCTGGAAAAAAAAAAACTGGAAAGTTACAGCACTCTGTTAGCTTTTCACCTGAATACAGGCCGTGATGAGAAGCTACTTTAAAACCATAATTTAACAACATACAAGCTGCACAGAATTAAGTGCACAAGGAAATGCAACCGAATTCAACACCAATCATTCATCCTTTGCATGCTTCTGAAATATTTTGACTAATGATTGTTCTCGGCTGTCAATAAGAGTATAAAGCTCTGGTCAATTGGTCAATTCTGCAGACCATTTTACACAAAAATCAGCAGAGAAAATGTGAAGTCTGCAGATTCCATTCCATGCATTATTTTAATTATGCTGTAAAAATGATTTCTTAAATTTGTAAATGAAACAAATTGGACAGTTTTTTTACATTCTACTTCAAAATTCTTTGTTTAATTCAATGTTACTTGGCATTTCTTTTTAAATTATTTTTGAAATTTAATAGCAATTTCTGAGTGAAAATTGTTTCAAAGTAAATCCGATCACAATTTTTTTTCCTCTCTCCATATATTCAATCAATTTTCAGTGAACACTGACTTCTTTTTAGGGTCTATTTTGGAGCTTCATGCACATTTACATTGAAATGGAAGTGAGTGGCTCAGGACTGCAGGTTACCAAAGATTGAACCCTCCTTTTCTGATAATAATCTGGGTACTTGGTTTGTGTAAGTGAATTGCAATTGGGTTTCATGCAATTCACCAAAAATCAACAAAGAAAAACATGAAAGCATCATGTAACAACAACAACAACAACAAAAAACTCTATTGTAGGTTTACAGAGACTAAAAAAAATATATAAAACATGCAAGAAATGTCCTCATTATTTCTATTGTGTAATGGATAGATTTGACCCACATTTTTTTTTTATTCAAAATGAACTGCACAAACACAAAATAATAATAATAAAATAAGTTGGTTTACTTTGTCATGACTACTAGTGACTGAGGTGCAAATAACCACAACTAAGTATAATTAGTATCTAACATTATTTGTATTTAACATCATTTATTGCTATTTGTACTTGCCTTTTTATGTCTAGTTCTCAAACCCTTGTGAGGGTAAAATGGGTTTCTCACACTTTTCAGTGCTACACCAGACAAATGACTGAGCTCCAACAAACCATCAACCAAAAACATTCTTTCACAGATTTCTTTCTGACAGTGAACCTCAAACAGATGAAGAAACAGTGAATTCTCCTGGGATGATTCAGAAGACAAGCCTTCAATTTCAAGTACTTTGAGTCTTAAGTTTCATAAGCTGTCATGCAATTCATATTTTATGTCTGGCAAGCTACAATAAAAGGTTTTCTGTTTTTTTTTTTTACCAGACCCTTTGTTGTTTTTCAAAGCGTTGATTTTTGGCAAATTGCTTGGAAACCAATGGAGGTCAATTTGACCTCTAACATAATTGATTTAAGCAAAATTTGTAGTCTTTCCAAAGCAAATTTGTGTTGAAACTTTACATGCACGTTCATGACCCTAAATGAGAAAGTCACAAAATACAAGAAGAACCGAATAGTTCAACCAGCATTTCAAGCGGTTTAAAAATCAAATGCAGAGTGAATAAGCACAGCTGGTGGATCATAAAGAGGGACCTTCTCAACGCGCTGAGCAATGCAAACAAACAGCTTTTAGCAGCCCGTCCCAAGTGAATGAACAACCTGTGGAGGGAACGCATCAGACCAACTGTTTTCTGATGCTTCTTTTAGACTTCACAGCTGTTAGCGGTCATGCCCGGAGTTTGACCTGCGCTACACACTCTGAAAACACTCATGCATTTCATTTCTGGAGGATGAAGCCCTTAAGATGTGTAGTATAGTCAATCATTTGTATGGTGAATCTGGGTGAAACAGTCCTGAAGATAAAGCTGCTACTCGATAACCATCTTGGTTCAAAGCTAAATGCTATGCAAGCATGTGAACGTAAAATATATCAGATTTATCTCTTTTGGAGATCGTGACGAGTGATGATTATTAAATGACAGTGAAAAACCTGTAATTTCTCCACTGTGCAAGCGCTACAATATCTAAAAGATCAGAGAAGAAAATGAAAACCAAACTATTGTAAAACATCCTTTTCCCAATAGGTTTAATAGTTTATACCGTACCTCTGCCCACCCAGCTTGTTTCAAAATACAACCAACAACTCCAAAGCCAAAGCGGCATATGGTGCAAAACTCAGGAGACACTCACATCTCCATACATGTGCCTCATTAATAACGACTCCGGCTGGTCACGTCATGAGCTCATGGAAGCCGCGATCTCATTGGTTTACGAGGCTCTGGGGGACAATGCTAAAGGCTTGTGCATTTACAGTGGTAAATACCTCATGATGGGAAGAAATAGACACATTTGAAATTCCACTGACTAATGCAGAAAACTGTGGGCGAAACACAGAGCTGTGGAGCACTTGAGCTCAAGACTTTGACAAGGAAACATTAAGGCGCTAGTCAAGGTATTCAATCAAACAACAGCTGTATAAACACATATATTGAAAAGATGCTAACACATATGCTAAAGGAGAAAGGTGTAATTTAACACATAATTAATAATATTAATTATAAGTATACAATACTGTTCAAAAGTGTTTGGGGTTTTTTTTTTTATTTTGAAAGAGGTTTCTTCCACTCTCCAGGCTGCATTTATTTGAACCAACCCTAGTCAATTGTGAAATATTATTATAATTTTAAAGGACTGTTTTCTGTGAGAATATGTTTTCAAATGTAATTCATTCCTGTGATCAAAGCTGAATTTGCAGCATCATTGCTCCAGTCTTCAGTATCACATGATCCTTCAGAAATCATTTTAATATGCTGATTTGCTGCTCCAGAAACATTTCTGATAATTATCAATGCTAAAAACAGTCGTGCTGCTTCATATTTTAGTGGAAACCAATATTTTTTCAGGATTCTTTGATGAACTTAACGCACCCAGAGACCATATTTATCTTGACAGAAATCTTTTGTGACATTATAAATGTCTTTACTGACACTTTTGGTCAATTCAATGCTTCCTTGCTGAATATAAATCAATCAATCTAACTAATTTTTTGAATGGTAGTGTACAAACATGAAAAAGGCTTAAAGGGGTCCTATTATGCTTTAATTTTAGTCAGTGTGTAGTGTGTATGTTTGGACATTAAAAAGATCTAGAAAGTTACAAATCTCAAAGTCCACTCCAAAGGGAGATATTTCGTTTTTTTTTTAATCCCTTTTCAAGAACTACAGCGAACGGTTCGTTTGGACTACAGCGTTGTTTTCCGTGTTTTGTGATATCACAAAGCGGCCCATTAAAATATCATTAAAAATAATTCCCGCCTACAGAAAGTCGAATGGTTGGGGGGTGGGGAGGGGCGAGGTCGTGGTTAGAATGCTTGATTGAGTGAGTGCATTAGATGAGACGACGACGAAGAAGTGCTGCTGCAGAGTTAGTGCATCAGAGAAATTAAGAATTTTGGCATGTCTAGAACAATTCTTAACATGACGTAGCCTGGCGCCGCGGACAGAGGCCGAACGGTGTGCCTACACTCATAGAAAATTATGTATTTTAATTTTAAAGACGTGGCGCGACGCTGCGCTTCCGGTGTGCGACCGCCTGAAAAGCTGTTTTTTTTTTCATCTCCGTGCCCAAACGTCTTTGTTTGGGCTTTCGAAAGCGGATGATGTCAGGAAACAGTGGTTGCAATTTATTTTTTAACTTCATTCCTGAGCATTATAATTCCAATTTGCTATTGTGTGCTGCGCATTTTACTGTGGACAGCTTCCACAACATGAGGGAGTACAGTGCCGGATTCGACAAAAAAGCTTTTGTTGAAAGACGGAGCAAGGGGCGTGGCAGTACTGAAACACCGACTAAGCTGTTCGCCAATCACACGCACTGGGACAGCTATCCAATCACAACACATTCTGTTTTTCGGAAGGCGGGCCGTCATCAAACCCGGAACTAATTTAGCCGTTTGTGCCAGGCTGGGGAGAAAGGTATTGTAATAATGTAAATGATGTGAAAAATAATGCGTTTTTCGAACAACCTTGTATTAGAGCATGTTCTAGTACACCCCCAAAACAAAATCAAGACTTTGTAAAAGAGCATAATGTAATGCAAAAAATTTGTACAAAAAGTGTCTTCGAAATGAATAAATTTAACTGACTGAATTTTTTGTTTGAATTCAATTTTAGTGATGGTTTTTGATGCATGCAGATTAAATGGTCATGGCCGACCAGAGAAATGCAATTATTTTTTACTTGTTACTTGTTTTTAGACATCCAACTAGACTAGATAAAGGTGTGTGCTAAATGCATACATCTAAATGTAATAAAGCAACTTGAATGGCATTCAAGGTTTACATTTTATCAGTTCATGCATTCCCTGGGCTTTTACAGTTTGAGCTACAGGAACGCATCTTAACATTTTCAGAAGAAACAGAGTAAGGTTTGTTCTAATGACTAACCAATATGTATGACTGTGCAAAGTGTAAGTACTGCAATACAAAATAAAGTCTTCACTTGGTAGCTGGAAATGTCAATTACATGGATATACAAGGTGCACAGTGGGACTGGTGGAAAAAACTACTGTACAAGAGGAAATTTCCTTCAGTTCATGTTCAGACAGCGCAGACAGCCTGCTAATATATCACTCCACACTGACACAACCCTTTCCCAACATGCAAGCCGACAAATATCCTTTTAGAGGCTGCATAGGAGTATTTACTAAGCTAAATATAAACTAAGCTAGACCAAGCCGAGGACCAAAGATATAAAGACATACAGTAACTAAACTCACCCAGCATGGAAACATAGACTGACCCGATAAAGTGGAATATGGAATGCGATATAAAATCGGGACAGTCAGCATCTTGGTGTTATAGTTGGCAGTGGGATGAGAAGTGTAAGAAGAGACTGTGTCATGTTTCACGTTTGTGGTGAGCAGAAAATGTGATGGATGAATCTGCGGGATGCCGTATGATTTCCTCTGAGAATACGGATGGATTGCAATGGAAGAGGAAGCACGGTATAGGAAACACAAGTGTGTGTACAAAACACACCAAAAAAAAGTGCCTCGCTGCTTGGAGTCACCAGATATGCTTACATGAACTGCGGCCATACTGGAAAAAGAGACAAATGATTTCAACACATGTAACCACAAACGAAAAGAACAGAAATGATGACAAATGATTTAATTCCTGATTTGGAACTTGGAACAGCGTCATTTGCTATGAGAGCTGCAGTTACAACAAAAAAATGGTTATAAAGACAACGTAATAACAATAAACCGGACCTAAGCGATTTTTAATATATTGAGCTATCATTATATTTATGATTATTTCACTATTCGGGCTAAAATTCGCTAATAAAACTCATTGTTTCGGGTCAAGAAAATGTATAAATAATATTTCAACAGTTCCAGGGAATATACTTTAATCTCAAGTTCTCAGGAGAAAACCACAATACTACAAATGAGAACGGACCAAGGAGAACTGAGGGCTAATAAACATGAACCAAACAAAGGGAACTAATTAGATAATTAGTCAGACAACAGGTGGACAGAATGACTAATTAAACAGACTCAGATGTCATCGAATGGTCAGTAAATAGATAAAATACTGAATATTTGAAGAGTTTGGTTCCAAAACGCTATAAATCCATTTGGATTAATTTGAGTAAAAATGTGTTATTTTTACTAAGAAAGTGGCAAGATGAAAACCACTATTTTCCATTTCAAACTTCCACATAGCATCTTTAGTTTCTCATAATGCCGATTATTTTTTTTTTTTTTTTGTTTGTTTTTCAAATAGTTTTAAAAAACTGATTATTTTCCCCCCCCAAAATGCAATAAATCCATTGAATCAATATAAAAGTTATTTTTCATATTGAAACTTGGTCACCTTCACCTCTGAACTTGGTCAATACTAATCTTATTAATAGCTTACGTTTCTTCCCCACCGCAGAAACCACCACAGGTTCATCAATGTCGTAAAAATGATTTAATTTTTTTAAGGGCTGCACGATAAATCGCATGTGATTGTCATGCGCATCTCGTCAGTAAAGCCGGTTCTGTGATTAGTAGTAAATCTCCATCACGTGCTTTCAGATGGAGCGGCATTTAATACACAGAGCCGTAGTTCACTGCAATATCGCGTTCATAAACGAAGGCGATTGATCTGCGATTATGAACGCGATATTGCGTAGCTTGTCAGTTAGGCCTACTGTTTACAATGCGTGGAATGGTGTGCTGTGATTGGTTGAGCGGATGTATAGCATTCTGCAGAGAAGGGAGACTGGCGTTTGTCGCGGTTTGGAAAGATAGGGAGAAAACATGACAGAATAACACGGCAGATATCGCATTTTGTGTAAAATTTAAAATTGACTTTTCAATACTGACCAGATACAATACTGATTTTGGCGGGAACTACATTTTTTAAATCGTGTTTTGGAACCAAACTCTTCATTTATTAAAAAAATGAATATTTAAGTGTTTTATTGTGATTGTTTTCATTTTAAAATTATTTATATACAGTATAGGGCTTCATGACTATTGCACTTATTTTGTCACATATGGTGATCTGATATAAACCTAGCACACAATGTATCCCCAAATGCCCATTAAACTCGCAGCACATTCAGAGATAATCTAATCTCTGCATGATAATCCTCAAAAAAGCCTTCATCTTTCAAAAATGAATCTTCCAAATTTTTTTACTTGTGTTTTCGGGCTGAAATATAACTGGAACATTTTTTGACAGGCTTCGTGCGATTTACTCACATTCTGCGACTGCGTCCAAATATCAGGATATTAAAAGCAATTGAGAATGACTTGTAAAAATTTGCGTGCGTTTTTATTTAATGGACTAGAACAAATGGTTTATGTCATTACATGCCTCACAGATGCCTGTTCCCACCGTAATCATTAACGTTTAACGCAGGGAAGAACTGACACGAGGAATCCTGGCAGAAAAGACTTTATTCCACCATGGCACATGAAAGCGGACACACCAGCGAGACGATCAATGGAAACACTGTCAGATGGATTAACAGCCAGTGTAACGTCTCAATGCAACAAACCAGGCTTCTGAAATCAAGCTTTGATCGTCTGTCAATTAAAAAGCCAACGCGCTTTCAGATCCAAGAAAACATCGCTCCAATTATAAGCTCAGATACAAGATCAGCTTTCTGCTCAGAAACCAGGCTTGTGCAAAATTCAGAGCTGAAGAATTAGTTCCAGTACAATTCCCGTACAGTGTGGATTTGAACTGGTTACAACATGCAGGATCGGATTTGAAATTTGAATTAGAATGACAGGAAGAATTTTTAAATCTGATGATGATGTTGAGACTAAGACTGCATTTAAATACGGGAGTGAATCTCCTAAATTATAATTTCAAGTGTGTATGGAACAGAACTCAATCAAAACTATGATGACTGACACCATCTTGCACATTTAGTATCCGCTATTTTTAACCAACATAATATTATAGCGACCAAAGACCAAAGTTATATTCAGCAATTTTAACTAAACCACCATCAACAGAACCATAGTGTTTTGTTTATGATTTTTTTTATCATTTGCAGAGTGTTTTCTTGAAGGGTTGCCATGTCCACTTATTATAAGTGTCGCCTTATTAAGCGTTATTGGGCCATTTGTTTGGGCATGGCTAATGAAGCAATCTAGTTTATAGAGGTAATAAAGCAGGCGGTGCAGTTTGCAATATTTTAGTATGTGGCTTATTTCCAAGATAACAAATTTGGATTTGAGTTTATTATGGGCTTGATCTTATATGTGGTTCTTTTCTAGCAAGATCTAGCAACACCAAGACAAAACGTACCCCGTGATTTCTTGCACAGCATATACAGAAAGGACACAACTCTGATTAGCATTTACATATGTCATTAACAACTAGCTTCAGTTCGGTTCCATACACACTGCGTAGAAAGAAAATACAACTTTTTATCTCATAATTCTAACTTTTTTTCTTGGAATTCCGAGTTTTGGAATTCTGCCACAGAATTTAAAAAAAAACTAAGAAATTGCGACTTTTTATATCAAATCAGACTTTTTCTTGCGTTTAGATTTATTTCTAAACACAATTCTGAATTTTCATCTGGAAAAAGACAGAATTGTGAGATATAAACTCTGACGTAAACAGGCTTCCAAATACTAAATGCAAATACTACATGCAAGTATTGCATACTGCATGTTGCGCTACCATCAAAAATGACTTTGCAGATCGCCAACCTGTCCGCCAGGATATCACTGGCGCTTATGGGGTGAAGCGTTCATTGATTAAAGCTCAAGATGAATCAACCACAATCGTGGGACCATCTGTGAGTGAGATTTTCTTGCATGCAAAACTAAATAAATAAAACTAATGTCCACAAAACTCTGACCATCCCATCAATGAAGCCTGTAATGCAGCTAACAGAGTTCCTTCTAGTAAAAGTCAGAGCTCATCTAAATCATGGTTTTGGAAAAAGCGGTAGTTCTGGGCTTTAGGGTGTTGAAAGCGGATATATAGCATGTTTCGGGTGGTTTCAGCATGCCTAACATCGAATATTAGCCAGTATTTTCTCAATCTGCGATTCAAATTAATTTTCTCAGTACCAGCTGCTGAAAAGCTCTCGAGCGACAGGCTAATCCTACCGGAGAACACTGGATAATCTTTCTTCAGCATTTGACATTACTTTTTTTAAACAACAGTAGGGATTGAAATGACCCTTTTGCAACAAAGCCACTGAAAAAGCTCCTGTTCTGTGCTATAAAGCGCCATAATGGAGTGACAGAGCAGGAAAATGTGTGCAGGACCTGGCAAAAGCATCCGGAGGCCTCTGGCTGAGAGAGCAGGTGTAAGGAAAGACGCATCGGTTGCTGGTAACTAGGGGATGAAACAAGCACTACTGATCCCTGAAGACCAATTAGACCTGGGCTGCTTTCAATATAGTACAGTCAAATCCCATCCAGCTCATACCTGCAGATGGGCCGTAAACTTGGTTAGCTAACCATGTAATACTTTCCTGTTTTCTACAGTAATGCTTGCCAAAATTCAAGTCACCATTGTGGATGGCTGAAGTATCATTCATGTAGCATGAATTACAAGCCAGTTTAATACGCGC
The DNA here is from genome assembly GCA_018155175.1 of Sinocyclocheilus anophthalmus. Classification (NCBI taxonomy): domain Eukaryota; kingdom Metazoa; phylum Chordata; class Actinopteri; order Cypriniformes; family Cyprinidae; genus Sinocyclocheilus; species Sinocyclocheilus anophthalmus. The sequence goes on from JADLZN010005925.1 coordinate 81,558, forward strand.
CATTAGCGTTTAAATCACTAATCATAACACTGAGTTCAAACCAGACACGATATTGAGCTAAAAAGCTAAAGTAGGGCTGTCAGTCAGGGTTATTATTGTTAATTAAAAACATTTTTGTTAATTAAAATGAAACCGAACTGAAATCAAATTAGTTTAAACCTAAAGAGTCATATTTCATATATTAAATATATAATACAACTAAAAAGACAAAAGCATATGACAAAATTACAACAAATGAAACTAAAATTAAAATATAAAATAATTCAAAATATTATTAAAAACTACAATAGCACATACATTATACTAAAATAATTCTTCTGTCAATCAATTAAAATGTAACTGCTATTAACTGCATAAACGGCAACATTAAAAGACATGTTATCTGAGATAAATAAGTATAAATGAATCTGTAGAATCATTTACTGATAAATGGGTGCTGCTGTGATATTGCGAGAGAAACATATTATAAAATATTATAAACATTTATACAAAAATAGAACATTAAAAAGTGGTTACCCATACAATGCTGTTCAAAATTTTGGGTGTGGTAAGATTTATAAATGTTTTTGAAAAAAGTCTCACCAAGGCTGCATTTATTTGATGAAAAATAGAGTAAAAACATTAACATTCTGAAATATTATTATGATTTAAAATAAAAAAGCTGAATTTTCAGCATCATTCCTCCAGTCTTCAGTGTCACATGATCTTCAGAAATCATTCTAACATGCTGATTTGCTGCTCAAAAAAACATTTCTTCATATTTTTGAGGAAACCACAATACATGTTATTCTTTGATGTATAGAAAGTTCAAAAGAACAGCATTTATTTGAAATAGTAACTATTTGTAACATTATAAATGACTTTACTGTCATATTTGATCAATTTAATGCATCCTCGCTGAATAAAAGTATTAATTTCTTTTGAGAAAAAAAAAATATTCAAAACTTTTGAACGGTAGTGCATTTGATTAATTGCATGTGATAAATCTGATGTAAAGTGAGATTCTGTTCTAAACTGCTGCAACCATGACAAGAACATTCATGTTGCTTTTTGGGTCTCTAGTCTTCTGATTTGGTACTTTAAGGCCACTGTACATGAGGCATTAATCAAACTGAGGAATGAGGGTAAATGATAACAATATTCATTTTTGGGTGGAATTTCCCTTTAAGTGTGGACAGATTAATTACTTTTCCCTGGAAACTGATGCATCAAGTCTGGTGAGATCATAGTGCACTGTGCAAGAATGAGCAGCAGCATCAGTGACGCTTGCCTTTGCACATACTACTAATAATACGATTTTGCTGCGTGGCATCGTAATTATCATCATCTACTGAACTGTATACAGTCATAGCCTTGAGCTTTTGAACAACAATTAATCATTAAGCTTTGACATCATAATTAATGTGCAATCCCTTGCGAATTATATACATAAATCTGGGCTTCACATTATATCGGATACGTTCATATTTCTTAAGCTGTACATAAATGAATACCTCCCATCCACGTCACCTTGACCAACGCCAAACCTCCGGCGCCACGGACCTTCTCGATGGCTGTGGAATGGCTTTTAAAGTACAAAGTGTCCCTGGTGTTCCTCTAAGGGTGGACGGACAGGGCCATAAACCTGCCTGCAGACTTGATCTTGGCATCATCCACAGCCAACACAGAGGTAAGTATCACTGAACTAAACCTGCAGCTAAAAATCATTAACGGAATAGCAAAAACACTGCATTTTGAAGAGTCACTGAGTTTAAAACACATTATGGATCAGACCAACGAATCCAAAATGGTCCAAAACCTAGTGAGCTGAGCATTGTTTCATAAACAAAGGCATGTGACGTTACCTAAAAGACATCTTTTGGCTAAAGGCAATAACATATGGAAGCCCAATTGCAAGTTTTTATATGAGAACAAAAGTCAGAATTGTGAGATATAAACTAAAAATTAAGAATTTTTCTTGCAATTCCAATTTTTATATTTTGCAATTCTGAAAAATAAAAAGATTAAATTGTAAGTGAACTGTGAGATAAAAAGTCGCAATTACCTTTTTTATATTTGTTTTATCCAGTGGCAGAAACCAGCTTCCATAATAACATGATCAATTAGAAAACTTCAGTAAAATATCAACACATTAATATCATATAAGTAATCATACAACATCAAACAATATAAAAAATAAAAGAAGGCAGATGGAGTGAGAGAAATTGTGAAGTTTACTATAATTATATTTATCTGATTATAAATATTCTATGTATTTTATAAATAGACTACACTGAAAAAATAGACATATGATTTAATTTGAAAAACAAAATCTAATTTGCTAGTAAAGTAAATAATTATTACAAAGTAGCATTGAATTAAACGTGAAATTCTGAAGCTTTTTTTGTGTGTGTGTACACACAAAAAAAATGTGTGTGTGTGTGTGTGAAAATTCAGCCTTGCACCACAGGAATAAATTAGATTTTAAAATATATTTAAATACAAAGCAATTATTTTGAACTGTAATACTATTTCCCAATATTACAGTTTTTACTGTATTTTTAATAAAATAAATGATCATTTAAAAATCTCACGGACCCAAGCCTTTGAATGGTGGTGTATAAACATCCTTTCTGTTCATAAACCCAAACCTTTTTAAAGCGTTTTAAACTATTTTTCAAAATTTTATCAAGCTAATTTGAAAAACTTTGCTTTTGTAGTTAAAAGACTGAATTTTTTTAAAAATTTGATTTGATTTGAATTTAAATTGACTTGAACTGCACTTCCTTAATTTTGAATTCTGCTTCCTGTTTGCTAGCTCAAATTCAAATGCAAAATCAGAAACTGAATTGGAATTTAAAATGCATTCTAAATTCAGTTCTGAATGGTGCACAAACGCACTTAAAGAGGTGTTCAGTTCAATTCGGACGCTGCTTTTGAAGGCAAGGCCAGTCAACAGGTTTTGAAACACAACCACTGAGCGTTGACCAAAATCAAGTACTTCAAAGGTTCATCTGCTGTTTTAATGATGAACACATCCTAAGAGCATCAATTCTCTCCAAATTTCAAACATCTGTTAATTGTTAGGGGAAGTGGTCATCTGGCCTCAGACATGAAGTGTAAGATGATCCGATGGCAAGTGCCAAAAAACACACACCCAGACGGTCAGTCCCCAACCTCTAAACCTCCTATATGCTTCCAGACTCAAACATGTCATTTCTTGACTTCTACTAGAAACAGTGGCAAAAAAACCCGAAAATAAAATTCATGAAATAAAGCATTTTCAGTGTTTTCTGGTTCTATGCTGGAGTGAAAAGTTCAAGTGTGAAGGCCGGCTGTTGTCATGATCATCCCGATCGATAGTGGCAGAAAGAACAGACATTCATCACTAAACTGGTCATTATCAAGCGGTCAAACTTCCAAAACGGAGACTCATCAAGCACAAAAAGTGAGAAATAAACTGGTCTTGGCAAGTTTTTACTGACCTGCTGGCCCGACTTTTTGGAAACTGTAACATAATGCATGACTTCATATTCAATACATGGGTCAAAGACATAAGGGGGGTTTTCAAGCATTTTTTTTTTTCAACAAAAAAAATAATTATATCACACAGTTTACCATGATTTACCCAGACAAAAACTCCCATTAAAGCAGCACTATGTAACTTTTTCTGTGTTCAAAATTTGCTAAATGTATATAATGAGCGAGTACATCATGAATTCATCTTCCAAACCGCATTTTTGTCTTATTCCGAATCACTACGGTACACTTATAATAAGTACTTATATTTGGACTATTGTAGCCTGGTCGGGTCGTCACCGCTGCGGAGTAACACATACCTGCGTGAATCGCCAGAGACATAAACTTACAGTAGTCCAAGGAGCTCCGGTTGGAATGTTTAACGCGGATTGTGCGTGCCGTTATTAACCGCTAGAGCACCAAAAGTTACATAGTGCTGCTTTAAAATCTCTTCAGTGTAACAATAGTTCATTCACCAAAGCTCTTGTCAGCCATATTTAGAACCAGAATCATTAGATTCATTAAAAGCCCCAAAAACTAATTAACTGTCATTTTCAACCTGACCAACTTTTCAATCCTTCAAATAAGTTTGTTTATTTAAAATAATACATTTAGTATGATCACTTTTATTTTATATATTTTAATAAGTACAGGTCAGATGTTGTTTTATTTTTACATAAATATATCTGTTATGCTGAATAAAGATGGAACATTATTTCACCCATATTTTGACATTTTATTTTCACAAACGTTATTTGAAACATTTAATTAGACACTTTACTTGCATTTAATGTGCTTTCTATGTATATAAAATCACTTTCTGTAAATTTCATTTGATGCGAACACCAAAATGGGTTGTCTTGTCTTTGACCCGCATACATGATTTAATGCAATACTGTATAAGAATGGCAGTCTGATGCAATCCTCCCTGCTATGTTTTAATCTGATGCAAGCGAATAAAAATCCAAGAAACACAAATCTTGCGAAACAAAAACACATTTAAGGAAATGTTGCAAAATACAGTGAAACTGTCTAAGTTCATCCTTCTTTGGTGTGGATGACATTATATTGTACATTAAATGAGCTTTTATAAGAGACTGACCAAATTTATGCAGTTGTTTTTCACTATCCTTCAAAAGTAGGGTCAGTAATATACATATTTTTAAATAAATTAATACTTTTATTCAGCAAGAATCCATTAAATTGATTAAAAGTGACAGTAAAGGCATTTACAAATGTTGCAAAAGATTTCGAGTTCAAATTAATTCTGTTCTTTAAATCCCCCCCCCCCAAACACATGAGACAGCACAACTGTTTTCAACACTGATAATAATCAGAAATGTTTCAGCATATTAGAATGATTTCTGAAGGATCATGTGACACTGAAGCAATTCAGCTTTGCATCACAAGAATAAAAAATGTAAATTAAAATCTATTAAACAGAAACGTTATTTTAAATTGTAATACTATTTCACAATATTACTGATTTTATTGTAATTTTTTTTACCAAATAAATACTTTAGTGAGCATTAGAGATTTTTCAAAAACATAAAAAAAAAATAAAAACCTTTCCAACCCGTAACTACATGAAATGTAATTTATTTCAAATAGTGGCTACTTTAAAATGAGCGTTTTTTTCTTTTCTTTTGGTTTTCATCACAGTTTCTTTGATTTCATTTAAAATTTTCATTTGGGATCATCACTAGTTATGACTAATGTTTTCTGCAATCTACACTTATTGAAAACCATACAGTAGACAGTAGAATGAGAGAAGTGTTATGTTTGGATTCCACGCTTCTTTCCACAAAGTTAGATTTTAAAGACTAACTTTCCATTTTAAACGACAGATGCTTATGTTAAAAACCATCAGTTTCAAAGTGAGCAGGGAAAAATAATTACAGGAAAGTGTGGAAAATTTAATTATCGTGAAGTATGAGCAACACATATGTATAATTCAGACATTATGATTAAGCGGCTAAAGGGTTGAGGTCTGTGATGAGTCTGGCTTTATTTCGCTACACTGTGGGGACAAAACCATTCCCAGAAGTGAGCCCAATCTGACCAAATCATTTCTTGAGGACAGTCTCTGATTCATTGAATAAAGTAAATTAAAGAACACTGTTCCTTAGGGCCTTTTCACACTGAACGATCACAGTCGGCGAGAATGTCCTGCACGATGACGCTTTTGAATCGAAACAATAGATCCCTATGGGCCTATTCACACCAGTCAGAGCGCGCTCACCCTAGATCGGTCAACTCATGTGACATATCTCCTGCCCTGCCATATATTCAAAAAAATTGAGAGAAACATTGTCACACATGAAATATGACCCTGGACCACAAAACCAGTCATAAGGGTCAATTTTTTGAAATTGAGATTTATACATCTGAAAGCTGAATAAATAAGCTTTCCATAGATGTATGGTTTGTTAGGATCGGACAATACTTGGTCGAGATACAACTATTTGAACAATCGGAATGAACGGTGCAAAAAAAAATCAAAATACTGAGAAAATCGCCTTTAAAGTTGTCCAAATGAAGTTCTGAGCAATGCATATGACTAATCAAAAATTTACAAAATATCTTCATGGAACATGATCTTTAATTAATAACCTAATGATTTTTGGCATAAAAAAAAAAAACCATAATTTTGACCCATACCAGTGGGGAAAATAAGTATTTAGTCAGCCACCAATTGTGAAATTTCTCCCACTTAAAAAGATGAGAGAGTCCTGTAATTTTCATCATAGGTATACCTCAACTATGAGAGACAAAAGAGAAAAAAAATCCAGAAATCACATTGTAGGATTTTTAAATAATTAATTTGCAAATTATGGTGGAAAATAAGTAATTGGTCAATAACAAAATTTCATCTCAATACTGTGTTATATACCCTTTGTTGGCAATGAAAGAGGTCAAACGTTTTCTGTAAGTCTAAACAAGGTTTTCACACGCTGTTGCTGGTATTTTGGCACATTCCTCCATGCAGATCTACTCTAGAAGCAGTAATGTTTTGGGGCTGTCGCTGTGCAACACGGATTTTCAACTCCCTCCAGATATTTTCTATGGGGTTGAGATCTGGAGGCCGGCTAGGCCACTCCAGGACCTTGAAAAGCTTCTTACGAAGCCACTCCTTCGTTAACTGGGCGGTGTGTTTGGGATCATTGTCAATGCTGAAAGACCCAGCCACGTTTCACCTTCAATGCCCTTGCTGATGGAAGGAGGTTCACTCAAAATCTCACGATACATGGCCCCCATTCATTCTTTCGTTTACACGGATCAGTCGTCCGGGTCCCTTTGCAGAAAAACAGCCCCAAAAACATGATGTTTCCACCCCCATGCTTCAAAGTAGGTATGGTGTTCTTTGGATGCAAATCAGCATTCTTTCTCCTCCAAACACGACAAGTTGAGTTTTTACCAAAAGTTATATTTTGGTTTCATCTGACCATATGACATTCTCCCAAGCCTCTTCTGGATCATCCAAATGCTCTAGCAAACTTCAGACGGGCCTGGACATGTAGGCTTAAGCAGGGCGACACGTACTGCACTGGAATTGAGTCCCTGTAGGACGCAGTGTGTTACTGATGGTAGCCTTCGTTACTTTGGTCCCAGCTCTCTGCAGATCATTCACCAGGTCCCCCCGTGTGGTTCTGGGATCATTTTGACCCCACGGTGTGAGATCTTGCGTGGAGCCCCAGATCGAGGGAGATTTTCAGTGGTCTTGTATGTCTTCCATTTTTTTAATAATTGCTCCCACAGTTGATTTCTCCACACCAAGCTGCTTACCTATTGCAGATTCAGTCTTCCCAGCCTGGTGCAGGTCTACAATTTTGTTTCTGGTGTCCTTTGAAAGCTCTTTGGTCTTGGCCATGGTGGAACTTGGAGTGTGACTGTTTGAGGTTGTGAACAGATGTCTTTTATACTGATAACGACTTCAAACAGATGCCATTAATACAGGTGACAGAGGAGCCTCTTAAAGAAGAAGTTACAGGTATGTGAGAGCCAGAAATCATGTTGTTTGTAGGTGACCAAATACTTATTTTTAAAGAATTTATTTGCAAATTAATTCTTTAAAAATCCTACCATGTGATTTTCTGGATTTTTTTTTTCTCATTTTGTCTCTCATAGTTGAGGTATACTATGATGAAAATTACAGGCCTCTCATCTTTTTAAGTGGGAGAACTTGCACAATTGGTGGCTGACTAAACTTTTTTGCCCCACGGTACAATGTATTTTTGGCTATTGCTAAGATACCCCAGTGATAAGATGTTTGATGCTCCAGGGTCACAAATATGAATGCAAATAGACATATGATTATGACGATATCTTTTCTGTATGTGTTTTTTATGCAGCTCATGGTATTTTTATAACAATAAAGGATGTTATGACAAATGATAAGCAGTGTAGCATTATAAAACATACAAAGAGTGCATGTCTGCCTATTATAGAATCAAACTCCACTTCAGATCACAATCGGAAGTTATTACAAGCAGTCGATGAAGGTTTAAAGTGGGTTTTTGTGCAAAAACATTTAGCGGACGATGTTAAAGCTGCATGAATACTACATGAGAAGAAATGCTATTGTGGGGCGGCCTAGGGCAGGACTGTGCATTCACAGAAGGGCGGATCAACGCTTTATGCTCCGTGTGAACCGGCCTTTAGGATCCCTTTAGTGTGCAGGTTTGGGTTTTGTCATTCAGACAGCTTGGCAAATGTGTGTAAATGTTGAGTGTGTTTCTTACCGCCCAGGTCTTGCTCAATCTAAAGATGGGAGCGCTTTGCAATGTTGACACCACCGACACCATAGAATGAAGGTTATTCAGCTCTAGAAGTTTCTGCAGACATAGAAAGCAAGTGATGATTTGCTATACAGTTCAGAAAACTCAATGCACAAACCACAAAAAGGGTGTTTTTAAAGCACAAGAGAGAGAAAACACTGGAAAAAAATTTATGATTTTATCTGGTTTTCCAGAACAAATATCTAAACATTCTTAAACCAAAATGCATTTACTTTACATTTACTTCAGAAGTAAAAGTACTTAACTCTTGTGCTGTGCCAAAAATCCTTTACCTAATTGTGACCCTGGACCACAAAACCATCCGTAGGATTTTTGAATATAAATAAGCTTTCCATTGATGTATGGTTTGTTAGGATAGGACAATATTTGGCCGAGATACAACTATTTGAAAATCTGGAATCTGAGGGTGCAAATAAATAAATAAATATTGAGAAAATCACCTTTAAAGTTGTCCAAATGAAGTCCTTAGCAATGCATATTACTAATCAAAAATTAAGTTTTGACATTTACGGTAGGAAATTTACAAAATAACTTAATGGAACATGATCTTTACATATTATCCTAATGATTTTTGGCATAAAAAAAAAAAATCGATAATTTTGACCCATACCATGTTTTTTTTTGGCTATTGCTACAAATATACCCCAGCGACTTAACACTGCTTTTGTGCTCCAGGGTCTCAATTTAGTGTTGCTGGTTTAAAAATCATTAAAAATTGCTTGTAAATCTCTCATTACACTATGTTATCACCAAATCATGGTTTTAAAATTTTGTCAGTTAGTTTTTGAGTGAAAAAAGCATTATTTGTGGATCATTTTGGCAAAAATGAGGTGCATGAGCTCAGATCAACGAGGCCTAAAATCAATCAGTTCCAAAAATAAATATAAAACCTGTGCTAATTGAAAGAAAACAAGCTGACAAAAAGATTGAATCCAATATTTGATATATTATAGCATAGCAAGAATTTTAAAAGCTATTTTTTGTAGGCCGGTCATTTTTGACCAGGAAGACCTCAAGTGTAACATGGTGGCGAAACAAATCCCAAACAAGTACAAAAATTATAAACAATTTGGGGAAGTTGTTGTACCCTGTGTGAGCAAAGCATTACTACAAAACATTAGCTTTGGGGGAAAAAAAGAAAATCTGGAAATGACTTGAACATGAGGGTTAAGATATTTCAAAAAGACAAAAATGAAGTGAGTTGTGCTTAAAACAAGGGGGGGGGGGAAAAATTCTGCCACTGGGGTCAGAAAAATGAACTTAATTCAAGGGAAAACAAGTTAATATTTTGACCCCAAAGACAGACATTTTTTCTTGTTTTACGCAAAAACTCACTTTATTTTGAAAATTTGCTTGCTGAAAATTCTATTAAAATTAAGAGTAAAAAGTAAAAAAAAAAATCTTACTCCATCGACAGACATTTTTATCGTTTTAAATGCAGTTACTTTTTTATAACCGTGATACTGCTGTGAAACATTCTGTATTGTATAACCCGCTATAGAAACAAAGGTGACTTGACTTGACCCGTTATGTCATTTTGTTTCTCAAGTAATAGTATCTTGACTTTAGATTAAATTTATATGGCAATCGCTCCCATTTTACTGGTTGCATTTTATCATGTTTTGCTATTAAACATGAAAAGTTCTCACTTCAGAAATGGTTGGGTTGCAATTTGTGAAAACACAGAAAATGCACTTCTAATGAAGCAGACATGTGCTACTGTCTGTTTGTTAGGTTAGATGATGTCACAGCTACCGCCCACACTCAAAACTCCCTTTACTGCTCTCTGATTGGACGCCGTCCACTAAAAGACAGTGACCTTCACTAAGATACAGACCTGCTTTCATCATTACTCCCACAATGAAGACCCAACAAACTCTAGATGGAAAACTGCTTTGGGCTCACTTCAGCAAATTTGGCACGCCTGGATCCACTCCATGACACATGATGACTACAATCTGAGGTTGTTTTTTTTTTAGCTTTTGTTCTGTCAGCAAGTGTTCCTCTGAGATTTAGTCATGAGCTTTCTGAAGGATGATATTCCAGCCGCTTCACTGACGTGGCTTGTTTTGATGAGTTTACTGAGATGAAGACAGTACAGCGAAGGGCTCTTCAACTGCTGTCTTTATCCAGATGAAGGGTGGGTAAACATTTGACAGAGTAATTATCAAGTTTAAGATGAAAAACAAAACCAAACTCTTCATACTGTGTGTTCAATTGCATTAAAAGTGAAGTGTGCAATTGCTGTGCCACGAGCGTATTTCCAAAAATAATAACAAAGTTTTAGTATCGGCATATTAAACTGTGACAAAGGAAAGCACTTTGAGAAAATTGCAAATGTCACTTTTTTGAAAGGAATAGTTCACCCAACAATGACAACTTGCTGAAAATGTACTCACCCTCATGCCATCCAAAATGGGTTTATTTCTTCATCAGAACAGATTTGGAGAAATGTAGCATTGCATCACTTGCTCAGCAATGGATGCTCTGCAGTGAATGGGTGCCGTCAGAATGAGAGTCCAAACAGCTGATAAAAACATCACAATAATCCACAAGTAATCCACTCCAGTCCAGTCCATCAGTTAATGTCTTGAGAAGTGAAAAGCTGCATGTTTGTAAGAAATAAAGCCATTATTAAGATGTTTTAACTTTAAACCGTCGCTTCAGGCCAAAATACGAGTCCATAACCATAAATTCCTCCAGTGAAAAAGTCCATCTCCTGTTGTCTCTCACATCAAAATCCACCCACATATTTGTTTAGAGCTGTTTTGGGCCGCTTTTGCTTGTAAACAGTGCTTGATCTGTGCAGACTTCTCTCCTGATTCAGCCCAGATGATCTTTTCACTGGAGGAAGCATTATTATGGATAGAGGACTCATATTTTAGCCAGAAGCAATGTTTTAAAATTAAAAAGGTCTTAATGATGGATTTGTTTCTTACAAACATGCAGCTTTTCATTCCTCAAGACGGAGGACTGCAGTGGTGTGGAGTTAAGTGGGATAGGTGATGTTTTTTTTTATCAGCGTTGGATCTCATTTGACGGCACCTTCACTGCAGAGCATCCATTGCTGAGCAAGTGATGTAACGCTACATTTCTCCCAAATCTGGTTCTGATGAAGAAACAAATTCATCTTTATCTTGGAATGCCCGAGGGCGAGTATATTCAGCACATTTTCATTTTTGGGTGAACTATTTCTTTAAACTGTGGTAGAAGAAAGTACAATAACCTTAAATACAAATATATACCAGCATTTAGTGCAACTGTTGCAATGTTTAAATCAGCAAAATGAGAAAGAATATGTCAAAGTACACCTAAATAGTGCCGGGTCATGTTTGAGGAACTATGGCCAGAAAGAGAAAGAGTAAGAAAATGAACTATGGACTGATAATTTTATACTGAGCACTGCTGCGTATTGCAAAGAAAGTGCAAGGATCTAAATCAATAAGAGAAGCATATAAAAATGACTACTGCTAATACAGTAACCCTAATGGAGCATTTCTATAGTGTGACTAAAGGTTTCCAAACCATATAGTTGCTAATATGAAAAATTAATAGCAAAACATATGGAAAAAAGTGTATTTATTAAAATCACATTCTATATTTTGCGAATTTCAGCTCTGGCTTGACTTCATTAAGCTCTTTGTGTAAGGTAATGGAAATTTGAAGGAAACCCGATGCATGCTTATATAATAAAACTAAATAATAATGCTTTGTTGGTCATTTAGTGTGCCATTTGACCTCATTTCAAAGCAGGAACATACTGTATGAAAATCCCTCTGTAGTGCACACTAATGAGGTGAACTGTCAAAGTTGGACAGACAGTAGGGGTGCAACGGTTCTCTGTAAAAAATCGAACCGTTCCGTTCTCCACACACAGTTCGGCATGCACTAGGACCGCGGTTCAACTTAAATCTGACAATGCATCTGTAATATGGTTTGTTAGATATCGGCTAATGCATGTTTGTGATGGATACAAATTTTGGCTTCCCAATACATTACAACAAGAGCGATAAGAGAGAGAAAAAAAACAATACGTGGACAACCCAGTCACTCTTTAATCAATGCAAGTGTTTTATGCTGGAATAACTGTCATTTATGCCGTCATCACGGTGACTAGCGGCAGGTGCAGACCTCTGAACAGCCACACGTTGCTATCGGCGTTTAAAACAAACTCATTTCGGCATGGCCAGTTTAAATATTAAAGAGCCAGAAGACGTGAACTGGTGCGTGCAGTGAGAAGATCTGTGTGGTCGCTCATCCGAAGAGTGTGAACCCGCGTCTCAGAACGCGTGCAAATATTAAGCTCTCTGTGAAGTATTGTGTTTGAATGGACAAATTGTGCATTCAGTGCGTTCTCTTAAAGTGACAGCACTTTCTTAATGTTAATCAAACAGCAACAACACGGAAATCTCTCACTGCTCTTGATTGAATAACTTTTGTAACTTTTTAATAAGGATTAATCTTTAATTTATTCAGTCAAATATGCAATGTTCTTTTACATTTGATTACTTTATTAGATTTTCTGTCTCTAAAAACTATGTAGACATACTAAACAATCTGAAAAAAGCACGGTTTATGTTATTTGTTCTTTGCTCTATTGATTTATTTGTGTGTGACTTGTGTTAGATTATTGTCTATTTTCTTATTTTGTTGACAATATAGTTTTCCTAAACATAGCACACACGGAACCCGTACGAAACGGGGACTCTAAAACCGGATACAAACCGAACGGGAGTAAGTTAAACGTTGGCAATCCCCTTAATAGAAAGTATCTTAAGAAATCATAGACTGTTCCAAAAATGATTGTCTAAAGATACCTAGTTGCGGCCATAAATTCTAAAGCAGCACGGCATGATGGAAATCATCACACTCATCATACTGTAGTGATGATTTCCATCATGGAATGATGCACTTGCAACGGCAGATTAGGGATCTCTCTAATAGTTGTACTGTTTGTATGATAAAATAACGCATATGATTTTGTAACAGCTGTCATAAGTCCCTTTGCGATCTTGCTGAAGTGGCTCAGGATCCTCGGCAGGATCTTTTGGGTTGAGCGGTCCGGATTTCCCGTACAACCAGAAGCTACCTGAGAGATAAGAGAAATTTTTATGTCCAAAAAAAAAAAAAAATTTTTTAGGAAAACATGCCTAAAACAACGGAGCATGTCATTACATTTGTGGATGGATTGCCACAAAGGGCTACCACTTGACGCTAACATGCATTCATTTGCGATCAGGACTTTGGTTTTAGCCCCCCCCCACGTTTTCAGGGGTTTGGACAGTATTGACGTTATGATCTTCCCAAATAATTGAAATAATGGAAATTTGAAGCGGATACTAAAACAATCTGAAGATTGAGGGGAAAATACAATAAAACATTTAAAAAATAAATAGTTATAAAAATTTATATATCATAAAGAAAATAAACTCAAAAAGAATGAGAGAGAAAAGCAGAGGTCACGTCACAGGACAGCAATAAGTCAACTTTTCATCTGCGGTTTAAACTCATGGCTCAACTATAGATCTTGTGGAAAACCCATTTCTGATAGACAAAAACAAAAATGCTGGAAATAACTGAGATGGAGGAAAAGTGTTGTTATGTAATGAGTGAAAAATGAGACACTCCGCTCTGATTATAATTGTACGGCAAACACAGAACGCTGGGCGCACAGACTTCGCTTGGCAGAGACTCCAACGCAAGCAGATGCCAAATAAAAGAAAAAGAAAATAGCAAAATTAGAAAGCTGGTGAAGCCTGAGTGATTCTGACCGTAGTAAATAGTTTAAGATTTCGGCCTCAGGGAACCGTTACAACATAACGGGAGTCAGGTAACAAACCTCAACGATTTCCTCAAAAGCGGCCTCGATTATATTTCACGCAAGGGGAATCAAACTCCAGAAACTATTTAATGTCTGACAAATAATTAGAAAAAAATTGGCACTCTTGAACAAAGCAGGAACGTGAGTCATTGCAGGTGTAAAAAATATTGCAAGTTGTAAATGAAACAAATATTATTGGAAATGAAAGAAAATACTATTTGAGTTTTCTACTTAAAATGTTCTTGTTTAATTCAATGCATTCCGTATTTATTTGTGAAATCTACTAGCAATTTCTGAGTGAAAACTGTTATTGTGTACTGACTGCAACAGCCAATTCTCCTTAGACACAATTTAAAAAATAAAATAATAACAATCCAAGATTAGGACATCAGAGATTAAGTCTTAAAGCCCACCTTTGAAGTCCAAAATCCTAAAGTGTACAAAATGGGGATAAAAAAAAAATAAAAAAATCTTTGCTGGTTTATCAGAGGCTAAAAACAGTCAATTTGTCCACAACCAACAAATGGCCGCAGAACTCTCCGAGGAACAGTAAATATATCTGTAAACTAAGAATATATGGACTGAACCGTCCAAGCAAAAGATGTCTTTTCCATCGACCCTCAGGAAGTCAAAGCTTCCACAACATGATGGAGAAAAAGGCCACTGTAAATTTGGCCCATTACTTTCATCCTTAAAAGAAGACATTAAACTGATCGAGTACACAAAGCTTCAGAATTAACATCTACGAATATACAAGCCCTGTTTCTTAAATCCTAGTGAGCTGCCTTGCTGTCTACTGCCTACATGTGACGTGTACACAAAACACGCATCTGAGGGGCCGCGAACCCAGGCTTTACTAGACTTCTTTATTCATTAAATGGGAATGTTGTTTGAAGCCAACGCTGTCTGACAATGAAAAGAAATTGATTAAAGATGGGTTTAAATTACTTAAATATTTGTGACTACAGGGTCATTCTGTGTCAAATCAAAACAAATTGCAGAGACTTCTGAAGGAAGACCAACATAAATAGAAATGAAAGACAAATATTAAATGTCATGGATGTATTTACTGTGGGACTTGTGATTGTTATGTTGTTTTTACACAGAGATTGGCTTGTCTACTAGTAAAATCTATTGACTTTAGCAATCTTTGTTGCATTATATGCCAATGGTGACCATTCAAAAATGGGAAAAAACACTTGTGTGTGGTCGTGTGGGGTCGGGTGAGTTTTTTCCCCCAAAGGTGCATGCTGTAATCAATATCCTTTTGGATTTTGGTTCTTAACAAACTTTTATTTCGCCATCTCGAATTTTAAGACCCTATATGGTTTAATCCCAGAGATATTTGGATCTCAATGTGGCTTTATTAGTAAATTAATAAACTGTACACAAATATTTGTAGTGGAACTGAGTGACTCTGGGTCATTCTGTGTCAAATCAATCAAAGTTCAGAAACTTACTGAGCCTAAAATGTTGATTTGTGAAGTTTAGTCTGAAGAAAGAAAAATATAAATAGTGACAAAAGCCAAAATATTAAATGTCAAGGATGCATAATCCACTATTTTGTAGAGGGGGGTCAAAATGACAATTTTCACCTTTGATTTGGACCCAAAATACAGATGGGTAAAAAGGACTTTAGAAAGATGGCAGCATCATTATGTTATTTTTACACAGAGATTGGTAGTTCTATTAGTCAAATCTGTTGACTTTAGCAATCTTTATTGCATTATACGCCAATGGTGACAGTTCAAAAATACGAAAAAAGCATTTTTTGTGTGTTTTTTCTCCTCCCCGACGTTGTCATGCCTGTAATTCAAGAAGTATTAAATATAACTTTTTTTTAAATATATTTTGGATTTTGGTTCTTAACAAACTTTTCTTTTAGTATCTCAATTTTTAAGACCCTGTATGGTTCAATTCAGACAAACATGTAGTGTCAGCCAGAAAAAAAGCTTTCATTGGCTTATTCAATGTCATCCCCTCATTAATTAATCATTTTAAAAACAATAAAATTGCATTTGTTACCCTGAGGAAATGCTGTGCAAATCCTGACAAAAATTTCAAACTACTCCTCCTTCATTTCATAAATGATAACAGACACTTTGGTGCCATCTTTATGAAGATAAACATGCAACGCTTGAGTCATAGTCATTGAGTTATGATCTAAAGAAAATGAGCTTCAAAGATGTTGGCCAAAATGTCAAGTTTTGCAGCAATTGTAGGGAATGGGACAAGCGTATCATAGCGCGGCAGCTGTGTTAGGTTAAAATATATGAACGCCGCTTTGCTAGATAAGTCATGTGCAATGATGACATAGCTTATAGCTCATTATCAAATCATTTACACATTATAAGAGCTCTGGTTGGTATAGAAACCTGTGGAGAAACGGGGCACAGCACTTACATTTCTTGGCCCGGAGATGATGGTTCTTTTTCCAAAGTGGTTGTAAAGTGGGTTTTACCAAAGCGTAGAGCTGTGACCCCCTTCATGAAAGAGGGTGAGCTCATCTGGTTCATTCCTACCCATAATGCCTTCAAAACGGCTCTGAAAGCTTCTGTTCCCGCTCCATAAATAATGAACTGGCAAAGAGCACTACAATGTTTTGAAGGCCGAAGTTTCTGCTCAGTTGCCATGACGATGGAGCACAATATTTCCATGTATAGTTCCTCCTCACCTGATTTCACTAAAAATACAGAGCTGATTTATTACATGGACAAACTCTACTAGATATTTAGCAGAGTTTTTGAGTAGGGCTGCATGACTTTTCTGAAAAATCGTGATTGTGATTTATGATTTAATGATGCTTGTGTGCAGGGCTACACAATACGGCCCCGCCCCCCCCCGCCCAACATTTCGTACTGACGTACATCTGGGTATAAATACTAATAAAATTATTCTGAGTATTCTACTATGAAACTATAAATACTAAAACGTATTAAAAACAACAAAAAAAAGTAAGCTATTGTAAATTTTCCATATAATGAAAATCTAAAATTTCCGAAAAATAATAATATAATATTTATCAAAATAAAATCATTTATTTTACCTTTAAACAAAATGCAATAAAAAAACATCCAGTTTGCCTGTGCTAGTTTGCCGGCCTGCAAAATTTGGACAAAATTCTGTGATTAATATGAATACAGATAAATAATAATAACAATAATAATAGTAAATGTTCAAAAAGTAATTGTTGTTCCTACTAATAATTAAAAATATAAAATGTCTACAAACAACGAAGATGACTATTGTTATATTTCACTGTAAAATAAAAAATCTAATATTTAAGAAAAATAATACAATAATATTACTTTTACTTATATTAGGAACTGAGCCTCTTAGATGCTGAATCATTACCTGCTTGCATGTAAATGAACACATGCTTCACTCTGAAACACAGCACATTTCTTTATTTCATTAAATACATTTTAATGATTCACATTAAGTTTTTATTTCTATTAACCATGCAGCCTTGCTTGAACACGCAAAACTCGTCACCCCCGATGCCCACATTATTGCAGTTAAAGTGTTAGTTCACCCAAAAATTAAAATTATCCTTTTATTTACTCACCCTCAAGCCATCCTAGGTGTATATGATATTCTTCTATCAGACGAATACAATCGGAGTTATATTAAATAATGTCCAGGCTAATCCATGCTTTATAATGGGAGTGGAAGGTAGCCCAAAATTTGAAGTCCAAAAAATTGCACCAATCCTTTATAAAAGAAGTCCACACAGCTCCGGGGGGTTAATAAAGGCCTTCTGACGCGAAATGATGCCGTTTGTGTAAGAAAAATAACCATATTTACAACTTTATAAACCTTAAACTCTAGCTTCCGCTAACTGTCGTACGCGCGTTCACGAGAGAGTGGCGTCCAGCGGATGACGTAAGACTTAGGCGTAGCATAAGCTCCGGTGAGAATATACTAGTCTTGCGAGAAACAAATTTTGTTCACAGCAAAGGAAAACCAGTGTCCCTCTTGGCTTATATTGAAATCCTCTGTCATTTTTCTTTACAAATCCTTGTTTTGTACTACTAATTCGTGACCGGTGTTTTGTTTTAATCTCTCCCCTGCACTTCCGCGTTCGTCACTTCCGGTGTCGTCCTTTCCCGTGTCATCACTTCCGTGGTCCGTCACTCTTCCGTGTCGTCACTTTCCGAGTTCGTCCTTCCACGTTCGTCACTTCTGCGTTCTTCACCGCGTTTGCCTACGTGCTACGTCATCCGCTGGACGCCCCTCTCTCGTGAACGAGCGTACGACAGTTAGCGGAAGCTAGAGATTAAGGTTTATAAAGTTGTAAATATGGATATTTTTCTTACACAAATGCATCGTGTCACTTCAGAAGGCCTTTATTAACCCCCCGGAGCCGTGTGGACTTCTTTTATAATGGATTGGTGCAATGTCTTGGACTTCAAATTTTGGGCTACCATCCACTCCCATTATAAAGCATGGATTAGCCTGGATATTATTTAAAAAAAAGTCCCGATTGTATTCGTCTGAAAGAAGAATGTCATATACACCTAGGATGGCTTGAGGGTGAGTAAATCATGGGGTAATTTTATTTTTTGGGTGAACTATCCCTTTAATGTGTAACATTGTTAGAGGTTTGTTCAAATCACTATGTAACATGAGCTACGTAATAGTGATGCTCGACTTCACATACATATGCATATATAAATATATGAAACATTCAACTCTCACTCTCTAAACAGTACATCAAACAACAGGCATTGTTTAAAGCGAAACACACTCTTGGGTGGCCAAGAACTGTGGCTCAAAGTCGCTCCATCTTTCCGAAGGTCTGGAAGCCAGCTCATCATGTTCGGTTTAATGATTTCATAAAACCAACGACGTCGACAGCCAAGATAGAAGGAATTGTGTGTGAGACTGACTTTGAGGAGAGTTGCACACGCTAAGACCATTTCAAGCGGAAAATGTGCAGCGGGGAACTTGATGCTTTTATGTAATTTCCACACACTCCTGGCTAAAAAGCTAGAACAAATCGTCTCATTAAACATGTGCCATAATTGTAAACGTGGGTCATCTACTGTCTGCTTTGCACTTTTATAGAACTTTCACGAAATCTTGAATATGAAAAATTGGGACACACCAGTTAATCTGATTAGGTTTCGGATTTAAAGAGACAGATTTAAAATCGAATTCATTCCAGGCTGAAACTTCATAAATAAGCAGAACTGGAAGCACTACATTGAAACCGCAAATTTAGTTAAGATTAATTTATGGCCAAATGTTTCTAAATTATCTTGAAACCAAACTTCCTTCTGGTTTTATAATTAATGGTTCCTTAAGCATTTTAATCCAACAGCATCACCAAGTTTGAATAACAAACAACATTTTAAAAGTCAAAATTCATTCCATGAACAAAACTGATTCACAGATCTTCCCTACGAGGTGTGTGAGTTCAGTTTTACTACAGAAGCAAAAGACTGGAGAAGTTTTTGGTTAACAAGGAATACTTCACCCAAAATTTAAAACGAGTTTGTTTCTTCATAGGAACATTTAAAGAAATGCATAATTTCATCACATGGATCCTCTGCAGCAGTGTTAATTTTGACAGCATATTTTGATTTAGTTTTAGTCACAGTCTTTTGACTAAAATGCCATTTAGTTTTAGTCATATTTTAGTCATCTGAATTGTTTTTAGTTTTAGTCTAGTTTTAGTCGACTAAATATCATAAGATTTTAGTAGACTAAATTACAGTAAATTTAGTCAGCGGCTTACAGTGCATTTATTAAGCATTTCTCAAAAATTTCCAAGCTCATTATATAGGTTTGATATTAAGGTTTTATCATGATAGACACCGATTTAACTGCTGTGACACACAACATGCCTTTATGTTAAAATTAAATAAAACCACTTCTCATAAAGAACAAGAACATGGTCTACTTTTTAATGAAATACCAATGGTTATACAGGCTAATTATGCATTCTTTATAGCAACTTGTTTACCATATTCTTAATTTATTCAAGCAGACATATTTATTTCTATAAATAAATTTAGATTAATCTTTAGGGCTACTAAAGTGTTTCAGTCAAGAGCAGTGAGTGATTTTCTGTGTTTCTTTTGTTGCTTGATTAACATCAATGACTCGGACAATAGCAACTAAATTAGGCTGCTGTCTCTTTAAAACCGAATGCACGGATGCAATGTACTGATACACGTTCT
The DNA here is from genome assembly GCA_018155175.1 of Sinocyclocheilus anophthalmus. NCBI lineage: Eukaryota > Metazoa > Chordata > Actinopteri > Cypriniformes > Cyprinidae > Sinocyclocheilus > Sinocyclocheilus anophthalmus. Next base: position 101,864 of record JADLZN010005925.1, read on the forward strand.
CCCTACTGTTTACATTCACTTAAAGATGTAATCAACTGAGTTTACGTGAATACTCATCAAAACGGACAATACAACATCATTTTGTGTGTAATTCTCCGTTCATGCGACTCGAAAGAGTACTCGCACGCTGTGAGAGGCGCTTTCTGTGTGTGTATGCTTCAGTGTCTGCACTCAGAAAACCAGACCGAATTGAGTTCTCTTTTGCATCGTCAAATTTATCTATATGTCTGCTCTTCTCTTACTCCCACAATATTGACATTTTTGAACGTTTTATGAGATGTAAGTGTATTTTAGCTTATGTCCCGCCGGTTCATATGTACGCATCTAACCTCCGAACCACGCAGCAGATTCGTTCTGAATGAATCTCTTCCCAAATCGTCCCTCCCTAACATTTTCGTCTCATTTTTATTCGTTGACGAAAATGTCAATATATTTTTCGTCATAGTTTTTGTCATTCAAAAATAGTTTTAGTTTGTTATCGTCTCGTTGTCATCAGTGAAAAAATTTTGTTGACGAACATTATGATGAAAATTATTCATCAACAAAATTAACATTGCTCTGCAGTGAATGGGGCCGTCAGAATGAGAGTACAAACAGCTGATAAAATCACAATAATCCACAAGTAATCCCCACCACTCCAGTCCATCAATTAACATTTTGTGAAGTGAAAATTTGCGTGTTTGTAAGAAACAAATCCATCATTAAGACATTTTTAACTTCAAAACTGCTTCTGGCTAAAATACAAGTCCTTTATCCATAATATCGCCGATTATATCATTTACAGATCTTTTTTTTTCCCGCTATTTAAGCATTTTACAATAATCGGATATCGGTTTTGTTATATCGGATTCACCGATAAACGCCGCCATCCTGTGGATGTTTTGAGAATTGCGTCCATGATCACCATTGCAGCGCGTCTGAGAGGAAACAAGACAACAACAAAGGCGTGCACAGGTACTTGATTTACTGTAGTAAGTAAACTTTATTTAACATAACAGCCAATTATGCACAAATTAGATGCATTACATAAATGCCTGATATTTAGTTTATGCAGCTTGGCTCGAAGAAATAAGAGATGAACTCATGGAGTCACGTAAGATAATCCGTCAAGTCCTGTCCCAATAGAGACGTAACTTTGCCTGAATTAAATATTATGCAGCCATGAATGAGCGCATGTTGGGAATAAAAACGCTAAATTTAATTCTCTTCTCTGTTGTCTATGCTCATCATTAGTTTCGTGAAGTCGTCTGCATTTTGCTGTTCACTCACCAGGTTGATGCTCAGGAAATGCTCCAGCACGGCCACCGCATGTAACTTTTAACAAGATTCACTTGTTTAAAACACTAAATTGTATTAACATTTACTATATAACCATTATTTCGCTAATAAACATCTAAATAGATACAACTTTATGGAAATTAATTATTTATTATCTCCACGAGCGATCGCAGTTTGAATATAGTTCTGTGTAAATGCATAGATAAACTGTGCTGTCAGCAGGCATTTCATAATCTAGAAGACAAAAACATTATTAATGATTCTGATATAACATTCCAGTTGAGAAATTCAATAAAATACGATGTTTTGTTTGTTTTATTCCAATATTCCAGATAATATTATTCAGTGAATTAACATTATCCAGTGAATTATTCTTCACTCTTTAGACTATTAAACATCTTATAAACCTACTAAAACTGTAGTTTAAAATTAAGTTGATATGACTCCTTTCCTTTATTTATTTTCTCCATTTGAAAACATTAGACCTTCTACATTTATTTTGCTTATTGTTAATATTAGTGTTGCTGCTGATGCTTTAAATAATTTTTTTTTTATTGTTGTAATGTGAAGATTAAATTAAACATGAAAGACTGCTAATTTTTTTAACACTTTTTTTAAGATGAAAAACCAAAGTGAAGTATGGACTTTATAACAGTAAATAAATATCGGTTCTGCATATCGGTTATCGGGCACATAAACATGCAAATAATTGGTATCGGTATTGGTTATAAAATATCAATATCGGTCGATCACTATCCTTTATCCATAATAATGCTTCCATTCTGACGGCACCCATTCACTGCAGAGGATCCACTGGTGAGCAAGTGATGAAATGCTGCATTTCTCTTAAATGTGTTCTGATGAAAATGTAAACTCTTCTAAATCTTGAGGGTGAGGACATGTTTAGCAAATTTTCATTTCTTTGGATGAACTATTCCTTTAAGTGCAAAAACGACTTGGACAGTTGTGTTAATAATTTCTCACATGTATCTTTATAAGAACGTGATTTTCGCTGTTAGTCAGGGTGGTAAATGATTAGCTGGAGTGATAATTTGTTAAAACAGCATGTGCCCAATGTCAACAACATATGAGATGTCAAGATGAAAGTTGTCTAAATGTAACAGCACAGCAACGATTGGCCAACCACACATCTCTATTTTTCCTTAAACTGGAGAAAAGAGGTAGAAAAGGTCGAGCTTGAAGAGGAAAGGATGGTTGCCCATGTGAGAGCTGTTAACAGTATTTCCAGCACATATTAAGTCCTAAAGCTGTGAGCCATCAGGTTGATAATGGTTTTGTGGCACAGTTTGCAGTCTGCTGGCACTATATCAGTTACAGCCCAGGCAAAAATACACTTTATATCCACTTCATACACTTCACATCTGGAAAATGAAATGAATATATAAATGAATAAGTGCAGCATTTCACTGGGATGACAACTAGGGACGAACAATACCTCCATCAGATCAGTAATATTCAATATCAGTGTTTATTAAATTGTCTGTTTCAGTCTGATACTGGGTCATGATTACGAGCTGATGTAATTGTTTTAAATGATTTGCTTTACTAACTTAAGATTAACTACACAGTTATATATCTATACAACTACACATTTTGATTTGATTCTTGATTTCTTTTGAAGCATATGCAATATAATATAATATAATAATAAATCATATTATACTCTATAATATAATGTTCTATTTTTTGTGCACCAATAGTGACAATAATGGAATAAATAAATTAATTAATTAATAATTCCAGAACGTAATGCAACAGAAATACAAATAATAAAATAAAAATGAATACATTTTTCAATAAAAAAATTAATTTTAATTAATTTGTAAACAATACAATCAATAAAACATAAAACAAATAAACCATAAAACAAAATTAAACAAAATTAAACAAAATTAAATTAAACAAAATAAAATAAAAAACAAAAAACAAAACCAATCATCATCCATCTTACCTGGTTGAACCTCCGTGTGAAGGCAACAACATTAGGAGCCAAAACGTGTTTCTCCTTTTTGTTCCAGGCACAGCTAGCAAGCTCCTACAACACAACAGAGACAAACAATCATGATTAAGACAGCAAATATAGTCAAATTGGAAATAATAACATCGTTAAGATTTGAACATTTTAAACCTCCTGTGGTTTAAAAGTGCTTTTTTAAATGACTGAGGGCAATAGGAAGCACTAACATACAGTGCCTTTGACTGACAGCAGGCCTTTAAGTGGAAGCAGAATTATTACACTGTGGAGCCCCGGTATTTAAACCGAACCCTGTTTAAGTGATGATTTCATGTTCTTTCAGCTTTGTGTAAGATTTCAAGTTTCTTCTGTCAATCAATAATTATGAAGATTGTCCGGATAATTTTTTTCACCCCCCCTCCCCAGTGAACAGGACGTGACAAACTTTCTGTGAGTTTACTTCATTTGCAGCTTACCCGTTAGTTCAGCTAAACTAATGTGTTCGTAATCATCCTCTATTTATATACTGTCACAAATGATTACTGACGCTGCAAAAACACAGACCAAAAAAGACAATTAGACAGAGAACGATGATCTGCCCCTTTCCAGATGTCTCTCACAGGTCCTATAGTCTTTATTCGGGGTCGAAGCACATTGTTACGTATCCGGTCCATGAACTTCCGTCTGCTAGCCATCAGGTCACCCTTTCCACTTCATTGACTCTCACACTACACTGTTGCATATCACCCCGGACTACATATCCCATCATTCATTACACTGATTGCACACAGCACTGACTGCACACAGCACTGATGGCACACAGCTGTATCCTATCACTCACTCACTATTTAACACTCCATCTCACTCCTTCTAACTGCCGAGTATTATTTAGAGTGTATCGTTTTGATAGCTACTCTACTGAGCCCTCGTTAGCTTCCTAGCCTAGCCTTGTCTGATTTCTCGGTTTTTCTGGATTCATCTCTTTAGTCTCGCCCTTTTGAGTCTGTTCGCCGTTCGTTGACCTTCGCTAGCCCTAGGATTATTCTTGTGTCTTGTCCGCCATATACCTGTTTGCCATTGTTCGACCCTGCCTGTGTTTCTGATCTCTCTGCTTTAAATAAAGCTTGCACATGGATCCGCACGTCTCACGTCTCGTCAGCCCCGTAACACACATGCTAATTGTCACTTATTTTTGCGCCTCCGTTTAAAAAATTGCATGCATTTTTAATACGACGTAACATTTTCATTGACCATTAGTAACCAACCATATTTTGCTAAGACTGCATGTCCATCCCTCACAGTTATAACATTTTAATATGGTGTCTACCTACTACAGAAAAAGATAGATAGATAGATAGATAGATAGATAGATAGATAAAGATAGATAGATAGATAGATACTAAATTTAATGTCACAATTTATCAAATTTATATGGTTGTCTAACACTGACAAAGAAAAAAAAGATAAATAAATAAATAAAATTAATTAATGACATAGCAAGGACTAACAAACAAACAAATAGGAAAAGTAGTAAATAAAAAGAAAAGCAAATGAGAAAATAAGAACATGAAATTTATGAAAATATATCAGAAAATAAATAAATGAAATAAATGAGAAAAAAAATTAGAAAATAAAAGGAAAATAATTAATAAAAAAATAAAATAAATAAGAACATGAGAAGCATTAGCTAAAGCGTAGATTTGGATTAATAACTCAAACTCATGTGGAATCACAGGTCTGCTTTTCATGGCTATTTTTCCAATGACTTTTTTAACGTGGCTCATCCAATTAGATTTTATATTATGGTATACAAACAAAAGATGCTCCACACAAGATGTGTTGACAAGACTTTAGTCTGCGCTGATTGAAAGAAATAAACATTTGAAGCCGAACATATGCTGTCTAATGAGAGACACATGCGTAATATGAAATATGTACAATTAAAACAGAACCTCTCATATTGAGGTTTTGCTGAAAATTTGATTTTTTATTAAATCTTCATGCAATTTCCTAAAACCCTAAATAAAAGTTTTCAAAGCCGCTTGGGGGGATTTGGTCAGCTAAAAGACATTCAATTTCCCTGATGAAAAGGAAAAAACGAACACAAAAGGGTTTGATGACGTGAAGGAGCCCTAGTGGGCATAAGAGCTCGCGGTGAACACTTGGAAAGCACCCAACCAATTAAAAAGAAAACATGTGAGAGATCAAAGGTCGCGTTTTTGACTTTCATTCCCAGAATGCCCGGCACTAAAGTGGATGCGCGTCACTGTAGGTATTCTGAAAGGCCACAATACAGTCTCTCCTGTCCCGACACCTGCTCCTCACATCACCGCGGCTGTGGACTTGTGGTTTTTAACATTTCAGTGGCATTTATGGCTCACAAGACGAGGCACAAGCAAGCAGCAATAATCCAGTTCTACAATGAAATCATTTCTGAGATCGATCAAACAAGATCAAACGCAGTCATTTAAACATGTCACTTTTTGTCCTACAGTTTACTCACTTAATCAGTTTTATCAAACACAAGAATGTAATTTAAATATAAATTTGCTATAGGCTATCATTCAAGAAAAGAAAAAATACTTTTTATAATACACGCACACACACACACACACACACATTAATTACTGTGATGAATATTTGGGGATATTAAATGTTTATCACTGTAATAACTTATATTTTTTTGCATTACTTATTTTTTTCTCATTGCCATAATACAAATTACAATCATTCCGTCTGGAAAAAATTATTAATCAGCACAAATTGAATTCAGTACAACAAATACAATTCTGAATTGGGGGAAATGTGTTAAAAAGGTCATGAAAAAACATGCCAATGCAATAAATAAAAAATAAATAAAATAAAATAAAGAATGAATCTTGAAATGGTCTTAAAATAGGCTTCATTTATTTGTTCAAAATATGTTTTCTTTTTTTTCTTTAGATTTTTAATGTGAGATTTCCCCACCAAAAACAGTAAAATGTTTGTCTTTTTTATTACTTATATACTTAAGTTATATTACTTATTTTTTACTTATTTACTTGTAGTGTGATTTTATTTTTGTAATAAAATGCAAATCCCCCACATTTTATAATAAAAGCATAAATTTGCACGTATGAGTAAAAGATGGGGTATGCAACTGATCATAGTTCAGAAATTGAAAAAAACTTTTAAGGCTGTTACCATCACTACTGATGGCAAGTCATGATTTTCTGCAATTACAAACTACATTATTTTTCATCACTAATGGTTCTTTTACTAAGGTCATTTCATTCATTATCTCACTCATATGCATGGAAAGTGGCGACGGTCAGAGGTTGCGAGACGGTCAGACCTTACATCAACTGCCTTTATAGCATGAGATTTATCAGTGAAAGTTCATTTCGAGTCAGGACACGAACACCTACAGATTACTCGCTTCAGCCAAGGCTTCATACGAGTAAAAGAGAAGGAGAAGATGGCAAAAGCAGACACAGCTGGAGGTGGTTACCTCTTTTCCTTTGCATCAGCGGGAAGTCTGCTTTCGGGAGGGCCAGAGGTCACACAGCTCTGAGGGACGGCGTAAAAGTGTCAGGAAAGGAATTATGGGCAATTTCAAGTCACGAACCCGACGCCTTTTACATCTGAATTCAGAACAATCATCAAAACTATCACGATAACATTGAGTAACATAATGAAAATTAATAATGTGATACTATCTAACCCACCACAGCAGACTCTAGAAAAACGGGCTATGATTCACAGCGATGGGGGATAACATGCATCCAGTGCTTTCAGACATGTCAGAAAGTTCCTTCGTTTTACGTAACTCCTTCCTGCCAAAACTGCTGTTTGGGTGTCTTTCCAGTGCTTTGTTAATCTAGTTTCCATTAAACAGATTAATGAACTATAATTACAGTTAAAAGCCCACAAAAATGCAGTAATCAAGAGGAGTCCTTGTAGAATTAAGAATAGAAAAAAAAGCACAATCTAGTGCAGGATTTATTATAATTTTTTTTTTAAAGATAAGCTGAGAGTTTTCACACTAAAGAGAGTGTTCACGCGTATATAATACAAATTAAATAGGTTCCTGGGTTATTATAGTTGACTAAATGGTTAAACTAACTATAAAAACTAACCATAAAAACATTTCCGTTACTTGAAATAAAATAATTAAAGAATGTTAAATATTATATATATATATTTTTTTTTTCAGACTATTTCCAAAGCAACATTTCTCATTTTCATTTAATTTAACTTGACGTTAGGGCTGGACAATAATTCAATATCAATATGTATCGCGATTTTTTTTTTTTCAATAACGGTGATATGGTTTTCAAACACATTTCCGATATTTCGATATAGCCTACATTACCAGTGTTTCCCATACATTGATGTATTTGTGCTTTGACTTCATGAATAAACATGAGCACTGCACGTTTTAAAATCAAAACTTGTCGCGGGTGTTTTATATGAATGTATCTCTAAAGGACTGTCTTCAGAAAAGTTTCGATGGGATTTTTATTTGATCTAATAAAGAAGTGTTCATGAGCGGAGCTGCTTTGATTACAGCCGTTACTGGGAAACCGCTAGTTCTACCGCTCAAAAGCGCCTCCTGCTGGCAGACAATAAGTTTGCACTTTTCATACTCTTTATACTGGCGGAAGCACATTTGTTTCAATCTATAAGAATAATCAGCCTACACTACCAGTCAAAAGTTTTTGAAAAGTAACATTTTTTATGTTTTTTTTCTCTTCTTGTCACCAAGCCTCGCATTATTTAGATCCACAGTAAAAATAATGAAATATTTTTACTATTTAAAATAACTGCTTTCTATTTGAATATATTTTAAAATGTAATTTATTTCTGTGATCAAAGCTGTATTTTCAGCATCATTACCCAGTCTTCAGTGTCACATGATCCTCAGAAATCATACTAATATGCTGATTTATCACATATTTAAAACTTTTTTTTTTTTCAGTATTCTTTGATGAATAGAAAGACCTAAAGAATCAGCATTTATCTGAAATAAAAAAAACTTTCATAACATTATACACTATACCATTCAAAAAAAAGCTTGGAGTCAGTATGCAGAAATTATAGAAATGAATACTTTTTATAGCAAGGATATTTAAATTGATGATTTAAATTGAGAAAAGACATTTATAATGTTTTACAAAAGATTCCATTTTCAGAAAAGTCTGTTCTTCTGAACTTTCTATTCACAAAGAAACCTGAAAAATTCTCTCCGCGTGTTTTCAACATTGATAATAAGATTTTTTTCTTGAGCAGCAAATCAGAATATTAGAATGATTTCTGAAGGATCATGTGACTAGAGTGATGATGCTAAAATATAGCTTTGAAATCACAGGAATAAATTACATAAAAAAATATATTCAAATAGAAAACCGTTATTTTAAATAGTAAATATATTTCAAAATGATACGGTTTTTGCTGTATTTTGGATTTTAAAAAAAATGCAGGACTGAAAGAATTTCACGTTTCTTGTTTGAATGAAGGCTAAATACAAATAAAAGGTGAACATTAATTTATTTGTGCTGTTTTTTTTTCTAAAATATTATATGGTTTTATATGAGGTGTCAGAGACTTGGCAAATTCATTTTTCATAAGTTTGTATGCACAGACATCTGCTGTGGGCGTTTGGCATTTTTTATGAGGCTTTTTATAGTGTTATACGATATGGAATTCATCGTATGACTGAAATTAAAAATAAATCGTGATATACATTTTTGCCATATCGTCCAGCCCTACTTGATGTACTAAAATAAGTAAAATTAAAACAGAAATTCGAGTTAATTCAAAACTATATAGACGCATTAATAAAAACAACAACTTAAAAAATTAAAAAAAACTTACATTTAAAATTAAAATGGAAAACACAAAAAATTAAGTTTATACACACACACACACACACACATATGTACTGTAATAGTATTTTTAAATACCACTGATAGGTTTCACACTTACCATTCTTTTTTCCCAATTCAGAAGTTTTCTTTAAACCACACAGTGGTATAGCCAAAACTTTTGTTTAGTTTAAGTTTTTAAATCTAATATTTATATTTGAGTTAATTTCAGTTTTATAACTGGCCTGATCAGCTGAAAAGTGTGCAATACTGCTTAAAAACAGCCAACAGACCAGCTAAAACCAGCAAACCATCTTAGGCTGGTTTAAGATGTTTTTGAATGAAACACTAATGGGCAAATGTTTCCCCATAGACTTCTATTTCAGTCAACACATTTTATTGTTTTTATAAACTGAGTTACACATCATAATCCGGAACATTCTATTCACTTTAAAGCATGAATGTATTAAAAACACAGACGCTGAACTAGACTAATGAAAGCTTCCACTGACAGACAGATTAAATCTGGAGTGAGTCGGTTTACAAATTCTCTGCTAGGCATTATAATTCTCTGCTATTCAAAAGAGAAATGACAAAGTGCGTTTATGTTTAGCTATAAACACAGCGCTGAGGTAATCAGCCTCAATTCTTTAGTTTGGACTCCAGATGTAGCTGATTGACCTCAGCAAACACGTCCAATCAAATCCATACAACTATTGCTCACTCTACAAGGCTGTAGTATTTGATGAATAAATACATGCAGATGCCACATATTGTCTGTACGATACTGCAAGACATTTCTCTTTCACACTTTCAAACATCCAAAAGTCTGAACATCTGAAAATTTGATTACAAACATACACAGAGAAGTAGACATTACAGCATCTTAAAGGCCCGTTCCAAAAAAAAAAAAGAAGAGTGATAAGCAGCCGTCAGAACTTGCGCAATATATTAATACCTAAATCACACGCAGACCTTGTCTAAAATTGCATGCATTTTTGTGGACGAGGAGCACAAAACCTCAGACTTGTTTCCGTCTGAAACTTTACAGACCAAAACGAAGCCCTTGCATTTATTTGTGTAACTTAAATGTTTGAGTTACAGGATGAACGGTCAGGGGGATCGGCTTCACATGTGCATGTTCTTCTCATGTAACCTGTCATCCTGTGTGTTCCCTCAGTGTTTAGAGCTGCGCTGTATTTACAAATGCATTTTATGCAGTAAAACAATAATTAACCCTGTAAAGCCTGACATATCAAACAGAGGTCAGAACATCAGAAAAAAAAAAAAAAAAAAAAAATTTAAAAGAGGTAATCTTGTTCAAAGCATACATGTGTCCATGCACACACAATGTTTACAGCGTCTGCATTGCAATTTTCATTTTAAAGGAACACTCCACTATTTTTGAAAATAGGCTCATTTACCAACTCCCCTAGAGTTAAACAGTTGAGTTTTACCGTTTTCGAATCCATTCAGCCGATCACTGGGTCTGGCGGTAGCACTTTTAGCTTAGCTTAGCATAGATCATTGAATCTGATTAGACCGTTAGCATCTCGCTCAAAAATGACCAAAGAGTTTGGCTTTTTTAAATTATTTTTTTACTGCATAAAATGCATTTGTAAATACAGCGCTGCTCTAAACACTGAGGGAACACACAGGATGACGTGTTACATGAGAAGAACATGCACATGTGAAGCCGATCCCCCTGACCGTTCATGTTTAGCACATCCTGTAACTCAAACATTTAAGTTACACAAATAAATGCAAGGGCTTCGTTTCAGTCTGTAAAGTTTCAGACGGAAACAAGTCTGAGGTTTTGTGTTTAACTCTGGGGGAGTTGGAAAATTATTTTCAAAAATAGTGGAGTGTTCCTTTAACTGGAGGACACACAATTCAAAAGAAGTAAGACACAGAAGTCACTTTTAAAGGGGGTCATATGATGCGATTTCATTTTCATTCAATCTTTCTCATTGTTCCTTTCTCTTTGGAGTGTTACAAGCTGATTGTGCATAGATAAGATCCCTGAAGTTGCAAAGACTAAAGTCTCAAACACAGAGAGATATTCTTTATAAGAGTTAAGAGTCAACCACGCCTTCCTAACACGGCTCGTTCTAACACGCCCCCACATATCTAACTCACTATGTGGAAATATTAGCATAATTCCGCCCAAATGTGCACGCAAAGAATAAGGCGTGGTTTCAGTAACCGCAGTTAGTGTTGAAGCAGCCATGAAACGCTGTGTGTTTCTAGGCGAAAGCACAAGCACTTTATTTGGCCTTCGGAATAGATGCATTTAGGAATCTTTAAGAATCTTACAACAGAACAGCAATGGCATTTTATGGAGCACCCGTTTTGTGAACCTAGGAGAGGAGGTAATTCTGACTTTGCTATGACAATCTGGCGCTTCCGAATCAGCTACTGTTTTGTTATTAGTTTAAGTATTTGGTATTGACTGTTCAAATGCGGAGTTTTGCGCATCGTGTGTGTGTGTTTGTGTGCGCGGCGCTCGCGCTCGGCTCGAGAGAGAGATAGATTAGGATAGGAGAGAGAGAGGAGCGACAGGGTCACATCACAGTGAGTCAGCTGTCTTAACCTTGGCTTGTGTACTGCAAACACATACCAGCTTCATCACTGTTTCTGTCACGAGACTCTGTTCCCCTTTTTTTTCATTTATTTTGAAAGATGAAGCTTGCAAGTCGTGATTATGGTAGGGGCGTTACATTTCCGACGAGTGCTTCGGTGTTCGGCCAATCACAATGCACTGGGTCAGCTGGCCAATCAGAGCAGACTGCACTTGTCGGAAGGAGGGACTTTGTAGAAAACGAAGCGTTTGAGAGAGGCGTGGCATAGAGGACCTACAATAATGTACAGTATTGAAAAATAATGTGTTTTTTGAACATTAAAGCATGTCAACAATTCTGTTACACCAAAAAATGATCTTTAAAAAAGCATCATATGAACCCTTTAAAAACGTGACTCGGACATGTGACCAATCATCCATGCAGGTATGGAAATAAATAAATAAATAAATACATTTTAATTTAAAAAAATCTATAAAAACAAAGTTTGCATATGTATGTTTTGTTGAGTAGCAAAAATATGTAATTTGGTGCAAATGCTGATATTCATATGGCAAAAAAAATTTGGTGAAATTCTGATGCTTGTAAAATAAATCAATGAGATCTTCATAACAGTATAGTCGGATACTTCGATACAAAATGCATAATATATATATGCATATACTGATATATATATCAGTTTATATCATCTCCCAATAATGTGTCTTATAAGATGATATTTAAATGCTTAGTTTATGATCAAAGCTGTGTAGTTTCAAAACATATAATGCAATGCAATATAATGATATATTATATTGAAATATTACTAATAATATCAGAGCTATTCTTTTACTTTATAAAAAATCTGTAAAGATTTCACAGCAAAAAGACACATGAAGCACGAGCTGAAGGTGGATGCTTTTATAATTCTACTAAAAAGCCTTTTACTTGCTAAAAAGTATAAACTATCAATCAGACGACAGAAGGCATGCAGTAGATCGTGAAAAGCAGGATTTTCAGCAAAGTTTCGATCATGTTTATCATTTAGAAGCATTAGAAATTTGTGTAACAAATATGATACAGCAGGCTTTATAGGGTTAAACTGAATAACTAGAATTGGTAACACTTTATTTTAAGGTGTCCTTGTTACACGTTACATGTACTTACTATTATAATAACAATTAATTATGCATAATTACATGCAAGTAAACCTAAACCAAACCCTAATCCTAACCCTAACCATATAGTAAGTACATGTAATAAGATACAAATAAGAATATAAGTAATAAGAAAAAAATCTAAATACTGAGAAAATCACCTTTAAAGTTGTCCAAATTAAGTTCTTAGCAGTGCATATTACTAATCAAAAATTAAGTTTTGATATACGGTAGGACATTTACAAAATATCTTCATGGAACATGATATTTACTTAATATCCTAATGATTTTTGGCATAAAAGGAAAATCGATAATTTTGACCCATACAATGTTTTTTTGGCTATTTCTACAAATATACCCCAGCGACTTAAGACTGGTTTTGTGCTCCAGGGTCACACATTATTACACTGTAACAAGGACACCTTAAAATAAAGTGTAACCCTAGAATTTTTTAGACACCACTAACCAGTCTAAAAACATTGCATGTACAGCAGTGCATTATTTAGGTGCTTCATAACCCGTCTGAAGTGAGCTTTAGTGAAAGGGGAGCTGGTAAATGAAATGAAAAGGGACCTGAATGAAAGCAGGTCACAGGTGGTCTCATCCATCAAGCACCGTGAGCCAGTGCCATGTTTTCCAACAGTTTTACATCATGCTCTGAGGAAAAATTGGACCTCCCTCTCGCTGTCACTTACGCCGGCAAAGATAATCAACTGATACCGAAATGTTATTCTCTTCCCCAAACAGCTTATAAACATCCCTAATGAAAAACTGCCAGACTGTTCGAATATTCTGCCAAGGCGTTTAATTTGCAAAGTCTGCGCTTCCACTGCGGCACAACTGACAGTCTAAACATGCGCTCGGGTGTGCATTTCACCGGCCGCTGCTCCTCAATCAAAACAATGGCTGTTAGGAATTAGCGCCGGGATCAAGATAGTAGCATGAATAATGAAAGAAGTAGATTTACTCATCCATTATATTATATTATATTAACATGGAGGGAAATACAACATTTTCAGCAAAGACATGCTCCGCTCATTTGGGACAATGAAGTTATCCTGCTTAAAGCGTACATGTGTCCATGCATATAAAATGTTTACACTGTCTGCATTACAATTTCCATGTTAAATGGATAATAGTGGGATTATAAAGTATGAAGAAGTTATAAATAGTAGGATAATACAGTGTATTTGAGAGTTTCTGGAAATGTGACCAATCATCATCCAGGACTGCAACCAAAACTAAAATAAATAAATAAATAAAACTACAAATGGCTATAACGCAACAGTGTAATGACATGAAGTGTTTGCAAGGCTCAAAATAATGTGACCTGTGTCTTACCTCTGGCTGTATGGCCTTAAACACAGGGGCGTCCATCAGGGTAATTTGGCTCTGAGAAACAAAGACAAAAATAAAATCATGTTTTCATCACTCAAAATGAGAGCGAGTAATCACAGCCATGAGCTCATTTTCCAGCACTGAGTTACGGCGTACATTATGGGCAAGGACAAAATGAATGAAAACAATTCATCATAAAAATCACCACAATGAAGGACCTCTGTTCAACGGGGTCCTTCAAAGTTCCTTAGAAGTCTAAATAAGACCTTGACACAAGTGAATTATGGGTAATAGACTCTCTCAAATCCCACAATCAGGTCCACCACAGGATTCAGTAAATTATTCTGAGAAGTTATTACGCATTATATATCATCAGCTCGGTTTCCAAATTCTGTGAGCTGCTACAGCATTTAAGGTGTCATACGGCCTCCAATCCAGACGGTTCTACAAGTAGGAAGCATCACTGCTCCTGTTGTTTATATATCTATATATAATATATATAATATCTAATATATATGATATATATATATATATATATATTATATAGTTACTGACAAAATTATAAAGCAACACTTTTGTTTTTGCCCCCATTTTTCATGAGCGGAACTCAAAGATCTAAGACTTTTTCTATGTCCACAAAAGGCCTATTTTTCTCAAATATTGTTCACAAATCTGTCTTAATCTCTGTTTGTGAGCACTTCTTTTTTGCAGAGATAATCCATCCACCTCACCGGTGTGGCATATCAAGATGCAGATTATAGACAGCATGATTATTGCACAGGTTTGCCTTAGTCTGGCCACAATAAAAGGCCACTCTAAAAAGCACAATGCCACAGATGTCGCAAGTTTTGACTGTGTGGGGGGGGGGTACTATATATTGCATAATATATTAATTATGCAAGAAGAAGAAGAAGAAGAAAAAAAACCTAACCCATCTAAACTGGATCATTGGCCTTAACTGATTTAAACTTGTCTTCACTTGTTTTAACCAGCTGAAAAGTGCCTAAAACCCTTATAAAACCAGCCGACAGACCAGATTGACCAGGCCGGGAGATCAGCTAAGACTGGTTAAAACATGTTCCCTTAGCAACATCAAACTCCATAGAACACCACAATGAGTAATGATTATATAGTGTTTTCCTTTCATTGTGTCCACAGGGATGTGGTGCGAGGAGCCGCTCACTATCCAGAGATTATGAGGCTCCATGTCAGTCAGGATGCTGCTTACACAAGCACTAGACAGCAAGGCTGCTCACTCGGTTTGGACCAGAGCTGTTGTTTCCAAACAGAAAAGTCCCGAAAGACAAGGACTGCTTCTAATAAGACTGCATCATTACAGGACAAGACAAATGATGTAGAACCAAAGGCCGTCTCAGTTTTCCACCAGAGAATGCATCAATTTCAACACTGACAGTTTTACTCACTGCGAACTCCTCTGGCGTCACTTTCAGCACATCAAACACGACAGCATCGTAGCTCTTCGCATAGTCAGTGCTCGGGCCGTCCACAGACACAGAGCTGTCACTTCCCTGAATATGAGAAAGGAACGATATGAGGATACCAACATGTCAAGCATGAATTATTATTACAGATGCTCATAAATGCAATTAGAGAGAAGAGAGGAAGGGATGCAAGAAATGACTATTCATAAAGTAATTAAAGTTTATGACTTTATTGTGTTGTTTGAGGTTTAATTTGTGATAATGATTGTATATTATCCCTCAGTTATTCTTGTGTGGCCTTCATGTATTGACCATCAGCCACAGCTGAACCAATCATTAAAAAAAATCAGCACAGTTCTTTCCATGGAAAAGCGAAGTTGTCGGGTCAGCGTGAGGTTTTCATGGCAGACGTGGTATATGTTTCTCACGGGACGACTGCCAGCGCTGGAAAAACCATGAAAATGTTCCTGGAAATGATCTTTGATCTGATGATAACAGTATCTGCATGAGGACACGTCTAAGAGCGAACAGGCAAATGTCTTATGATATTTTGCATTGGATGTGTAAATGTCCAAAAATGTAATAAAAATTAGTTGAGTCTTACAAAAAAAAAGTACCATGGTATAACCATAAAAATGCACAACGGAAAACCGAGGTTTGGACACTATCATGGATTTTATTGGACTTTAAAGTTCAGAATCTTTTAAACCAATCAACGAATGACTAAAAACATGTTGTTTTTTATTAAAAAGTGATGAGCCTTACAAAAAAAGTACCATGGTATTACCATAAAAATGCACAATGGAAAACCCTATAATAATTACAATATCACGGATTTTATCAGACTTTGAAGTTAAAGAACCTTTCAAGCACATTTTAAGTCAATAATTCAGCATTATGGTACAATACCATTCAAAAATGTGGGGTAAATAAGATTTTTTTTAATTAATTTAATCTTTTATTCTGCAAAAATGCATTAAATTGATCAAAAGTGACAGTAAAGACATTTATGTTTCATTCATTGTTTTAATTGAACTTTCTATTCATCAAAGAAGTCATAATTTCCACAAAAAATACGATATCACGGATAATAATCAGAAATGTTTCTTGAGCATCAAATCAGCATATTAGAATGATTTCTGAAGGATCATGTGACACTGAAGACTGGAGTAATGATGCTGAAAATACAGCTTTGATCACAGAAATAAATTTCATTTTTAAATATATTCAAATAGAAAACAGTTATTTGAAATTGTAATAATATTTCACAATATTACTATTTTTACTGTATTTTTGATCACTAAATGCAGGGTGCGCGTTTGGACTTTCTTCAAAACCTTACAAAAGCTACCAACCCAAACTTTTTGAACAAGTAGTGCACGATGTACACACAGAATTATCCTCTGTACCATGGTACCACCACAGTACTTTTGTAAGTGGAGGAACGTATCAGTTTGTAGATAATAGAGGCCGGCAGGTCGTGGGCTGGTGGTGCGGCTGTGAGTCGGGTAATGAGAGGTGAACAGAGGTGAGGAAAGGGCTGGCAGTGGCAGAGCTAGAGGCACTGCTCATTCCCATCCACCCGTCATTCAGGATCAAACACTTATTAGAGCAATGCAATGCTCCTCTGCAAACCCATAAACTGTCCATCAGAGAACAGTCACTCAGCAGAGGACGTAAGTGACAACAACAAGTGCACAGACACAAAAGCACAACCCCCAGAAACCCAACAGACGTGTTTTAAAAAAACCCCCGTGGTGTGTGTGTGTGGGGTGTTGAGATCAGCTTACTTTTGGCAAGTCGAAATTCTCGATTTTCCTAAGATTTCAGAGATGTTCCATTTTTTTTATGGCAGGTTACATTATATTATACAATTATATAAAATATATACATTTTGGCAAAAACAATCATTATTTTTATGTTATGGCTAACAAGCAATATGATGGTAGATATTACTATAGATACACACACATACATATATAGTAAATTACATTATTATAATTACATTATAACTACAACCCCGATTCCAGAAAAGTTGGAACGTTTTGTAAAATGCAAGTGACCCTGGAGCACAGAACTAGTCTTAAGTCGCTGGGGTATATTTTTTAGCAATAGCCAAAAATACTTGTATGGGTCAAAATTTTGAATTTTTCTTTTATGCCAAAAATCATAAAAGTAAAGATCATGTTCCATGAAGATATTTAGTACATTTTCTACTGTAAATATATGCACACTCAATTTTTGATTAGTAATATGCATTGCTAAGAACTTCTTTTGAACAACTTTAAAGATGATTTTCTCAATATTTAGATTTTTTTGCACCCTCAGATTCCAGATTTTCAAATAGTTGTATCTTGGCCAAATATTGTCCTATCCTAACAAACCATGCATCAATGGAGAGCTTATTTATTCAGCAATTTAACAACATTTATTTTTTTATAAAGAAATGTCTAGTATAGCTTTTATTAATTTTGATTGCAGTTTTAGTTTTAGATATTTTAGCATAAAGTTAAACTAAATGAAAACGAGAAATGGTGCTTTGGCAACTAGTTTGTTATTTCAAGTAACGAAAATTATTTTTATGTTTTTAGTTAACTATAATAACCCTGCACATGAGTCACTAAAGAAGTATACTGTTATAATCACAGTTCCTACACTTAAAATAAATACTGCTGAAATAAGTACATTTTATTTCCAATGATGACCCCTTGACCAAAGGCAATGAGTAGATCATTATTTGTCAGTTTCAAATATTCTATTATGATTTTTTAGAAAGGAGGAGCAGTTACCTCAGAGGAGGCGGGGCTAATGCTGGTGCCATCCGATAGGCCATTTCTACGGTACATGCTGGTGAATCAGCCAATGGGGTGCAGACGCCTGGGCAACAGTGGCCCTCAGCCAGACCCCACATATGGCAAATCATCCATACCTGAAGACAGAGAGTGACATCAAAATATTAAGATACATACTGTATAAAATATCATTAGCTTATAGGGAGACTGAATCAGTGTCAACTGCAGTGCATCATGGGAGTTGGTGTTACAGAAGTGGGTTCAATCCTTTGACAGGTGGTCTGCGCATGTGTATGTTCGTAGAAAAAACTGATGCTAAATGTCTAAGGAACTCCACAGGGACTCGGTTTGCTCTTTCCCAGATGGCCAGAGGAAGTCCCAGCATACCTGACTGACCGATGAAGCGCCGTGCCGGGAAAGAGCGCAACAAATAGGAAAGAATGTGAGTTTTACAATGGAAATCCTCTCAGATCACTCACAAAGTGATCAAAACACTTAACGGGTTTTGGGAAAGTTCTCCACGCTCCGCTGGAGACCTGTAACAGCTAATACATTAGCAATATGACCCAGCTTTTGGTCTGAGAATCGGGAAATTGCATTTACAATGACAGACAGTTGCTGTAAAAGAAAGCTTTTTAATCTCAGCTCCAACTGTGAGAGTTTTATCAAGTCGATCTCATATAACTCTATTTGAACTATAGAGATGTTGCTATGTTCTGACTTCTTGCATATAAACATTTCACAACACGACGTGCATCTACAAACAGCTATGAGTGTGAAGGATCACCAGCAGCGTCAACTGCATCCTTTCTGAAATAAACAAGTTTGATGCTCCGTGTAGACTTACTTAAGCTCTTAAACAGGCCAACCAGAGAATTTATAGCAACTGAACTGAAGAAAACAGCTAATAGAAATCATCATGCTTATGTGCTTATTAACATATGGCCACCCACATTTACATATCAGCATCTTATGAACATGATTCATCACTCAAAGAATTCTACAGAAAATCTAGTTCACCGTGTTTGTTATGCTATTAAATTGCAAGAATCTTTGACTAATATTATAAAAATTAACCCATACAAAAAGTCCAGATTATGGCCTCTTTAATGAACTGCATTAAAGACTAAAGTCTAATTTGACCTGTTACTAAAGTCAAAGAGCTCAGAGGAGCTGTGATGTCCTCTAGTGGCCATATGAGTTTCTTATAAGCTTATGAAAGTTTCTCAATGTGATCTGACTGCACAACATAACTTTTAAAATCCTTTATGGAGAGCCCAAAAACCACTGAACAAATTGGGGATGGTAAGATTATTAAAGTCTCACCAAGGCTGCACTTATTTGATTAAAAATACTATAAAAACAGCAAAAATGTGAAATATTACTTGGATTTAAAATAACCGTTTTCTATTAGAATACATTTTAATATGTAATTTATTCCTGTGATCAAAGCTGAATTTTCAGCATCATAACTCCAGTCTTCAGTGTCACATGATCCTTCAGAAATCAGTATAATATGCTGATTTGCTGCTCAAGATTCAAGAAACAGTTCTGATTATTATTATCAGTGTTGAAAACAGTTGTGCTGTATCATATTTTTGTGGAAACCGTGATGCATTTTCTTCTCAGGATTCTTCTCTGTCTTTACTTTTGACAAATTGAATGTGTCCTTGATGAATAAAAGTATTTATTTTTCAAAAAGCAAACAAATAAAAACAAACAAACACTTATTATTGAATGGGAGTGTATTAATGCATGATCAAATCTGTTCACTGAACAGAATTATAAAACAAAATAAACATTATCTTAATTACCTTAATTTCACCAACAAAAACATAATTTGTCTTGATAGTGATTGCTGGGATGTGCCGTTCATGTTGCATATAATTAATATACTAAACAAACTACTAACAAAACAATATGCTTGAACCGTTATAACTATTAAGAATGGTAATATTTTCATCAGTCACTTTTGAAAACAAAATTGTTGTAACACTCATCCATACCACAAGATGGCAGCTCACAACTACAAATGACTCTGTACTAGTTCGGCTACTTCATCAGAAGAGCTTTGTTTCAAACATCCATTTAATGTTTACATCACATCAATATTCAACTCATTTCCATATGAATTGAAAAAAGTTATTTATCTACTGTATATTTAAATAATACATACATGAATTTGAGAGGTCATTTTGCATTCTTTTCTCATTTAAAATACATATATTCATTACAAATCATAGGATCAGCAGCATAATTAGCATAGTATATCATAAATGTACCTGTGATCAGTGACAATAAAGGGCTTATTGATAATTTGAGTGACAACTAATTTTTCAGCATATTTGCAGGTTTAAATAATCTCAGTTTTTCAATGTGTGACCCAGGACAGCACACAATCAGGGTGAATCAAAGTCTTCTCCATTCTCCATGTGAGCCAAATTGAGATGGCTCACATCTCTCTCTTCCCCTATTTGTAACCCGTTCAGCACCACAACCCAAAACTCTCCATCTCTATCACACCAGATCTGTCTGATTATACTCTGAAAGCGTTTCCTATAATATCAGCCACTGTAATCCCCCATGAGTCAGTGATAATACTATCTCACACATCAGTATTACAGAGGATCACCAGCGCAGCAGTCGAGCTGTCTTTCACAGTCGGACTGACATCAGCCGTTTGAGACGCCATCTGGACTGAGAGTGGGTGTGAAAGCTATTAAGTGTTTCCAAGGAGACGCACATTAGTTGATCTCCCGCTTTCACTTAGTCCACTCCAATAAAGTGGGAGCCTCGATTTTTTTGTTTTGAACAATACAGGCTTGAAGAACGAATTTCACTTGTGGGGTTTATATTGAGCATGAACACCTGCCTGATCCTTAAGCCAACATGTTCAGAAAATACACCTAGTGCACTGTAGTATAGTATAATAGTGAATCAGAGATAGTAGTAGGACTAGGACTAAGAGTAAGAGTAGGAGCAGTATAGTATAGTATATTATAGTATAGTATAATGTGGTGTATAGTATAGTATAGTACAGTATAATGGGGTGTATTGTAGGGCTGTACAATATATCAAAATGATTGAAATATCCCAATATGCATATCGCGACGGCTTGCAATATTTGGGGCCATGAACAAAAGACAAAGAGAAAATCACTCACTGCTCTTACCTAAATAACTTTTGTAGCTTAAGTAAGAATCAGTGCAAATTGAATTCATAGAGTAAATGTTAAAATGACATTTTTATGTAATGCTAGAGTAAAACACTACCGTTCACTTTCAGAAGTTGTTGTAGGGGTGCTTTCTGCTCACAAAAAGTGAAACATGTATGCTAGTTATATTAGAATCAGAATCAGAATTAGCTTTATTCACCACTTAAGTGTGCGCAAACACAAGGAATTTGTTGTGGGTTTACAGGAGCTCTTGATACATACATACATACATATATATGACACAAGATAGTTATAGAAGTTCACAGAACTGACTCAGCAACAGCTGAGTAAAACTGTTTCATTTGAGCATTGTTGGCACATGATGTATCGCAATAATTTAATGAGTATTGCATTATTGCATTTTCTTCAATATGCACAGCCCCCTAGTGTATAGTGTAGTATAGTATAGTGTGGTATAGTCTAGTATAGTATAGTATAGTATAGAATAATGGGGTGTATAGTATAGTATAGTAGGGCTGCACGATAAATATCGCACAATATTTAATGCACATCTCGTCAGTAAAGCCAGTTCCGTGATTAGTAGTAAATCTCCATCACATGCTTTCAGATGGAGCAGCATTAACTACACAGAGCCGTTGTTCACAGACAAGCTGCACAAAACCACGATCATATATGAACGTGGTTTTGCACAGCTTGTCTGTGAACAACGGCTCTGTGTAGTAAATTCTGCTCCATCTGAAAGCACAAAACGTTGTAGATTATTTACCACGATTACAGAGAACCGGCCTTACTGACGAGATGCGCATTAATATTGTGCAAATATTGATCGTGCAGCCTATAGATAGTTTAAGGGGTGTGTAATATTATAGTACAGGTGATATAGTATAGTATAGGGTGGTATAGTATAGTAAAGCATAAGAGGGGTGTATATTATAGTATAGAATATGGGTGTGTTATAGTTAGGTATAAGTAGTATAAGGGGTTGTTTATAGTATAGTATAGTATAGTATAGTATTATTATTATGGGGTGTATAGTATAGTGTAGTCGTATAGTGTGTATGTCTGGTCTTAGTCTGTATGTCTATGGGGTGTATATTATAGATAGGTTTGATTAGTATAGTCTAGTGTGGTTTATAGTCTAGTTAGTATAGTAAAACATTAATGGGGGTATATATTATAGTATAGTGTGATATCGTATAGTATAGGGTGGGATAGGCTAGTAAGTAGAGGAAACAGAATGGGGTGTATATTATAGTATAGTATAATGGGGTGTATAGTATAGTATAATGGGGTGTATAGTATAGTGTAGTATAGTATAGTGTGGTATAGTCTGGTCTAGTCTAGTCTAGTATAGTATAATGGGGTGTATATTATAGTATAGTGTGATATAGTATAGTATAGTGTGGTATAGTCTAGTATAGTATAGTAAAACATAATGGGGTGTATATTATAGTAAAGAATAATGGGGTGTATAGTATAGTATAATATAGAATAATGGGGTGTATAGTATAGTATAGTATAATGGGGTGTATATTATAGTATAGAATAATGGGGTGTATAGTATAGTATAGTATAGTATAGTAGTAGTATAATGGGGTGCTTATAGTATAGTATAATATAGCATATTATGGGGTTTGTATAGTATAGTATAGTATAGTATAATGGGGTGTATAGTCTAGTATAGTATAGTATAATGGGGTGTATATTATAGTATAGTGTGATATAGTATAGTATAGTGTGATTTAGTATAGTATAGTGTGGTATAGTCTAGTATAGTATAGTATAGTAAAACATAATGGGGTGTATATTATAGTATAGAATAATGGGGTGTATAGTATAGTATAGTGTGGTATAGTCTGGTCTAGTCTAGTATAGTATAATGGGGTGTATATTATAGTAAAGAATAATGGGGTGTATAGTATAGTATAGTATAGTATAATGGGGTGTATATTATAGTATAGTGTGATATAGTATAGTATAATGGGGTGTATAGTATAGTATAGTGTGGTATAGTATAGTATAGTATAGTATAATGGGGTGTATATTATAGTATAGTATAATGGGGTGTATATTATAGTATAGTATAATGGGGTGTATATTATAGTATAGAATAATGGGGTGTATAGTATAGTATAATATAGAATAATGGGGTCTAGTATAGTATAGTATAGTATAATGGGGTGTATATTATAGTATAGTGTGATATAGTATAGTATAGTATAGTATAGTGTGATATAGTATAGTATAGTGTGGTATAGTATAGTATAGTATAGTAAAACATAATGGGGTGTATATTATAGTATAGAATAATGGGGTGTATAGTATAGTATAATGGGGTGTATAGTATAGTATAGTATAGTATAGTGTGATATAGTATAGTATAGTGTGGTATAGTCTAGTATAGTATAGTAAAACATAATGGGGTGTATATTATAGTATAGAATAATGGGGTGTATAGTATAGTATAATATAGAATAATGGGGTGTATAGTATAGTATAGTATAATGGGGTGTATAGTATAGTGTGGTATAGTCTGGTCTAGTCTAGTATAGTATAGTATAATGGGGTGTATATTATAGTATAGTGTGATATAGTATAGTATAGTAAAGCATAATGGGGTGTATATTATAGTACAGTGTGATATAGTATAGTATAGTATAGTATAGTATAATGGGGTGTATATTATAGTATAGTATAATGGGGTGTATATTATAGTAAAGAATAATGGGGTGTATAGTATAGTATAGTATAATGGGGTGTATAGTATAGTATAGTGTGGTATAGTCTAGTAAGGGATAGTTTAAAACATAAATTTGGGGTGTTAGATTATAGTAGAGAATAATGGGGGGTATAGTATAGATAGTATATATAGTATAGTATAGTATAGTATAATGGGGTGTATATTATAGTATAGTATAATGGGGTGTATATTATAGTATAGTATAATGGGGTGTATATTATAGTATAGTATAATGGGGTGTATATTATAGTATAGTGTGATATAGTATAGTATAGTGTGATATAGTATAGTATAATGGGGTGTATAGTATAGTATAATATAGAATAATGGGGTGTATAGTATAGTATAATATAGAATAATGGGGTGTATAGTATAGTATAGTGTGGTATAGTCTGGTCTAGTCTAGTATAGTATAGTATAATGGGGTGTATATTATAGTAAAGAATAATGGGGTGTATAGTATAGTATAATGGGGTGTATAGTATAGTATAGTATAGTATAGTATAGTATAATGGGGTGTATAGTATAGTATAATATAGAATAATGGGGTGTATAGTATAGTATAATATAGAATAATGGGGTGTATAGTATAGTATAATATAGAATAATGGGGTGTATAGTATAGTATAATGGGTTGTATATTATAGTACAGTGTGATATAGTATAGTATAGTATAGTATAGTATAATGGGGTGTATAGTATAGTATAATATAGAATAATGGGGTGTATAGTATAGTATAGTATAATGGGTTGTATATTATAGTACAGTGTGATATAGTATAGTATAGTATAGTATAGTATATAATGGGTGTATAGTATAGTATAATGGGGTGTATAGTATAGTATAATGGGGTGTATATTATAGTATAGTATAATGGGGTGTATAGTATAGTATAATGGGTTGTATATTATAGTACAGTGTGATATAGTATAGTATAGTATGATATAGTATAGTATAGTGTGGTATAGTCTAGTATAGTATAGTAAAGCATAATGGGGTGTATAGTATAGTATAATGGGTTGTATATTATAGTACAGTGTGATATAGTATAGTATAGTATAGTATAGTGTGGTATAGTCTAGTATAGTATAGTAAAGCATAATGGGGTGTATAGTATAGTATAATGGGTTGTATATTATAGTACAGTGTGATATAGTATAGTATAGTATGATATAGTATAGTATAGTGTGGTATAGTCTAGTATAGTATAGTAAAGCATAATGGGGTGTATATTATAGTATAGTATAATGGGGTGTATATTATAGTATAGAATAATGGGGTGTATAGTATAGTATAATGGGGTGTATATTATAGTATAGTGTGATATAGTATAGTATAGTGTGATATAGTATAGTATAGTAAAGCATAATGGGGTGTATATTATAGTATAGTATAATGGGGTGTATATTATAGTATAGTATAATGGGGTGTATAGTATAGTATAGTGTGATATAGTATAGTATAGTATAGTATAGTATAGTATAGTATAGTGTGGTATAGTCTAGTATAGTATAGTAAAACATAATGGGGTGTATATTATAGTATAGAATAATGGGGTGTATAGTATAGTATAGTGATATAGTTATAGTGTAGTATAGTATAGTATAGTATAGTATAATGGGGTGTATATTATAGTATAGTATAATGGGGTGTATATTATAGTATAGTATAATGGGTTGTATATTATAGTACAGTGTGATATAGTATAGTATAGTATAGTATAGTAACGTATATTATAGTATAGTATAGTATAGTAAAGCATAATGGGGTGTATAGTATAGTATAGTATAATGGGGTGTATAGTATAGTATAATGTGGTATAGTATAGTATAGTATAGTGTGGTATAGTCTAGTATAGTATAGTAAAGCATAATGGGGTGTATATTATAGTATAGTATAGTGTGGTATAGTATAGTATAGTCTCGGAATTGATTTGGGTTAAAGCTAAGAGTACTTTTATTCAATATTTTATTCTATTGTCTATATTATACTTCTATACTGTTCTCTTTTTATGAAGGTCACATTAAATCTATCTCGGAAACTTCAGTTATTTACTAATAAACTTTATTTATTTAACTTATTACTTATGTTAAACCTTTATTTATTTAGCTGCTTTTCAAATTATTTTTAAGAAAGTATGGTAATCTAAATATTGAGATAAACCATATCAATATTTGAATTGCATCAATCAGTTTATATCAAAATGTATTTATAATCAGTGTTTACACATCACAACCGTCACTTCCACCACAATAAACATTTTTGAAATATCACAAGTTTACTTAGTTGCAGTGGTGGATTAAATATTTTTACTTTGTTTCTGTACTTAAGTACCTTTTTTTGAGTACAGCTGTACTTTATTGGAGTAGTTTTATTTTGGGAAACCTTTACTTTGTCTTCACTACATTCCAAGTGCATTATATTTCGTAAAAAAACATCTTGTTATTCATTAATTCGAGCTGAAGAAATATCGACACCCAATCTGAGAAATGTCCAGTTCGTAACAAGACACTGTTTTTATAATGAATCCGTTCACTACATTAGGTAAAAACCATAAAACTGAACTTTCATTACTTTCTGACATCAAGCAGATACGTGCAGACACATGCACACCAGTGACACATATTCAGTGTTCAGACTTGATCTGTCCAGTCACAGTGAGGTAAAAAGAAGGTAAACAAGAAATAACAGACAGGTTTTTGATTCAGGATGCTGATCAGGTGTTACAGAGCAGTAAGCAGCGGTGCCTTTAACAAAGTTACAGTATATTTCAATATAAAACAGACAAGTCCCCCCCCCCTCCATTGTGTGTTAGTTGTCCCCTTTATCTTCAATCACACCCCTTTTTGTCACCCTCAATCTCTTTAATTATCCCTCATCTCTCTCTCACGTCCATTAAAGCAGCTGTTAGGTGCTGTAATTACACGGCTCAGTCTGCAGCGCTAAACTCACTCCAGGATCCTCACAGACACTACTGCACTGTAAAAAATGACAGTGAATTTAACTGTAAAAGACTGTAAAAATGCTACAGTAAAACCTGTTAAATGGTTAACGGTAAACTCCCCTACTATATACGGTGAAAAACTGTATTGGACATGACATGTATTGGACATTAATTTTACGGTATGTATACCATTTTTGGAAGTGAAAAAGACTGTATAATTAACAGTGAACAACCGTAAATTGACATTCCCATAATTCCCTGCATTACATTTCACATTTGATGTTTTTTTGTTAAAATAACTGTTTCTTCTTAGTTTTTTTCTTATCAGTTTTGTATATTAGGGTTGTGTGTTACACCTAATGTTGTTAAATTAATATTTATTGCATTATTTCAGTTTCATGTGTGTTACCATGATGGTGTTTGATGTTTGTGTGAATGACACTGTGTGCACCTTCTATATATGTTATTATCTAAAAGCTGTTTGTGATGGCTTTGGTTCATCATGTGACTTTCTCATCACCTCCTGCATTTGGTGGTTCTCAGTGTATTACAAAGGTACAAAACAAATACTTGTACTTTAATAGGTTGGTATATTAACATTATATTAGTTAATGAAATTACAGTATTTAATTGTAAATTTAAGTTAAAACCTAAAACGTTGCTACCGTATTTTTTACGGTAAAATTCCGCCAACCACAGCTGCCGGTTTTTTACCATAAATTTTAAGGATTTTTTTTTACAGTGTGCGAGTATTCAGCAATACAGACATTTTGGCCAATACTGAAAGTTGGAACAGCATGCATAAAAAGTATCTTATGGCTCATATGATATTGAAATGTTTATAAATATGACTGATACCAATACAGACTCAATCCAGACTGCACGCTAAGGATGAAAGTTTAGTGTTCAGATAGCATACTTGATGGAACTGCACATTCAAATGACTCAGACATGACTTTAAAAAAAAAACAACTAGTATCGCCCAAAACAGGCTTAAGTAACTCAGACACAACACAGTAACTCTACAAAACCAGTTTATCAGGTAGAAAGACAGCACATTTTTTCTGTATTATTCAGAGCTTGTGAATGAGAACCTCAAATAGGAAAACACAAATATTTGTCAGTCTTTTAAGAACCGTTTTTGGTCAAATTCTATGGCAGCATCAAACTTATATTTTTATGGATAAGGTAATCCCACAATGCAGTGCTAGTGCAGAGACGTGCTGACTTTACAGATTAGCTCTTTTATTCAGAAGGCGGGGCTTCCTTCGATAGAGTGGCCATATTGAGCATTGCGTTTTTCCCCGTTCAAAACTATAAGAGTGACATGTCTTGGCAGGCACGTCAACCTGTGCAGAGCACATGCCCTTTTTGCACTTACACTCCAAAGTGCCCTTTTTTTTTGGTGTGTTTTTTTTTTATTCTTCTTCAATAAATCAATGCTATTGGTCACACTTTACGTCTGTCTGTCTGTTTTACAAATATTTAGCCAATGAAAGGTATTAAAAAGAGCTTGTGACTAAATCTTGTTGGCTTCGCTCAAACTGTCAGTAAAACCTCATAACTCTCTGTCTTGACTGAATGAACTGAAGTTCCACAGCAGCTGAACGAAGTCTTGCAAGGGTAAATGAAGATCTTGTTGTTTGAACAAGTACAGCATTTTACGCTTTACGAAAGAAACACTATGTCTATAAAGGCTCATATTTTATGTATTTAAGGTCTGAGACATGTGGGACCGGAGAGAGAGGGCTAGCATTTGCCATCCAATCATAGACAATAGCCTACACTTAAATAGCTTGTGCATACAGTATCATTTCATATTTTATAAAATGAGTTTTTGGCCCAAATGTATTTTACAACAGGAAAAAACTGAGCGCCCATATAGCTACAACAAACTTTGTAACCTGATATAAACGTAATGTGATGCCGCCGTTTTAATGACGGACAAAATGCACATTTGCACACATTCACAGGTCAAAAGCCCCATAACTGCATTTGAGTTTGACACAAAGTGATCCTCGTCACCTAGGTAAAATATATTTCTAAGAAATATCTTCCTTGATTTATGATTGCTGATACACTTAATTTATTAACATTTAATCATAGGCTATTATATGGTCACATGGCTAATGCTTGTTTACGCTGTTAATATGCACGTATTCGCTAGCTAGCTAATTTTTGAATCTAGTATTCTATACTCTCCGCTCGTCTTCACATGTATAAACGTAGTAATGTTGTAGTAACTAAAAAAAACTAAAAAAACATTACAGAATCAGATCACTGGAGAGGAGAGCTCTACCACAATTCAAACTTTTCACCGCAACTGTACTTTTCACAATATTTTATTGTTCCATTGCTGGCTTATTTTAGGGAAAGTGTAGTGAAGAGACCTTCAAGAGAGCAACATCTCTGGTCCTACACAGTATCAAGTTTTTAACCAGGTAGGCGGATACATGTTGGATATGCTATAGTAACGGTATCGCTATAGTTTCTTATAACCTCTCATTTTGACTGGAATTGTGTTGGACATAATTATTTTAATTATATTTCAGCAAAAATACTTTACTCATTGCTTTACCTTACCCTCTTCTCAATGACATACATGAACATGTTAACCAAATAATTATTTAATTTGTCATTGGGGAGGGGCGTCCTTTTTCAATTTCAGCTCATGCCCCTCACAAGGTCTGTGCATGGCCCTGCGTCTTGGGTATTTTATAGACTTTGTCCTACATGACTAGAGAAAAGAGAGAAAAATGGCTGTGACATTATTGCCTTTTGTCAAAAAGTTAAGAAAACTTGAATGCCCACAATGCACTGGGTTTGAGCGAGGATGCAAAAATACATCAAAAGTTTGCAGGATGATGCAAAATTATGTCAATTTCTTGACAAAAAAAATGGGATATCAGAATGCAGATAACATTTACACATTACTGACACTGTAACAATACAAAACTATTTGAAAACTTGCGAAGTTGGCGTTAAAACATTCTAAAATTTAAATGAAAATTCAAAATGTTGCCTTGGCAACTACTGTAACTGCAGTGTGCAAGTTTGTGCTGCTTTAATATCACTGATCTACATCTGCATCACGCATGTGAGTTTCACTCGGATGAGAGCAGGAAACTCAAGCACTGTCATCCGCAGTAATTTTCCCTAGTCAGCAGTGAGAATGAACTCTTAAATTTACAGGTCAAGTTCAGCTCTAGAATGTGCATGCATATTAGCTAGAGCTCAACCGATATATAGTTTTGCCAATATTATCGGCCGATATAAAAAGACACAATAAACGAGCGAAATGAGAACTTATATCTGTGTCTCTTCGCCGCTACCGACAATGTGTTTATGTATGTATATTCTGTTTATGTATATACTGTATTCTAGGGCTGCACGATAAATCGAAATGGAACGAGGGGACGCGCGATTCGACAGAAGCTGCGATTGTCATGCGTATCTTTCGGTGAAGCACTGTTCTGTGATCAGCAGTAAATCTCCATCCAAAGGCCAGAGGGCGCTCTAGCGCTGAAACTCCAAATACGCCCCACAGAAGAAACCCAGGAAATATCTATAGCAGTAGCTGGATAAACAGAAGATTTAACAGCTTTTATTGATTCAACGTGACTAATAAACACACGACTACGGCAATATACGGTTTATCTGAGTTCTTCATTATTATAATTTTCATTAAAAAAAGTGAAAAATTATATTTATAATGCAATGCCTTTATAACTGCTTAAATACTATGAAATATGTTGCATGCCTTATTCTGTGTAAGAAGCCACATCATCTCTCAGAAGGATTTATTTCAAACACTCGACTGACGTTATGAAAGTGAGTTTGGAGTAAAAATATGTTATTAAATGTGGTATTTTCACATGCTTTCAAATGGAGCAGCATTTACTTCACAGAGCAGTTGTTCACTGACAAGCTGTGCAAAACAGCTGTAATTATCGCGAACGATTTCTTCGATTTCATAATCGCGCAATAAAATCATCTGCAATTTGTTTGCGTAACTTGTCAGTGAACTACGGCTATGTGTAGTAAATTCTGCTCCATCTGAAAGCACGTGATGATGATTTCCTGCTGATTACAGAACCGGCTTTACTAACAAAATGCGCATGACAATCGCATTCGGTTAATCGTGCAGCCCTACAGCATTCCATATATAGTACCAGTCAAATGTTTGGACACACGAATGGGAAAGTGTCCAAACTTTTGACTGGTATTGTACTATAATATACACAAAGAATATCAGACGAGATATCGATATCAGTCTATTTTTACTCCCTAATATCGGTATCGGCCCCAAAAAACCCATATCGGTTGGGCTCTAATAGTAGCTTGACCGATCCAGAAAACAAATACCCTAAACATTTACTATAACCAAGAACAAACCCGCATATTGAGCACTGAAAACCAGATGGATGATAGTATGACACATGATAATATGAAATCGCAATTTGACATTAAAAGGCGTCCACCCTCAATGGAGATATTTACAGCAGAACTGATGTTTGCATTTTTTATCCCAGGGATCATACTTGGCAACAAAGCACTTTTTTCTCATCCCTCCCACAATCCTCGTCTCCAAGGGACCATCGTCATGGCAACAGCAAACCACTTGGAATGTGGGCCGGCTGGCTGTGGTTGTGAGTTTCTGAATGAGCTTTGATGGTTGCCGGGGGAAACTGAACCCTGAACGCAGTAGGGATACTTCACCCTGGATGTCATACTTGGAGAAAGTTTTAGCATAGACGCCCTAAAAGAATATGTAAGGGAAAATGTGCAGTCAGGAGGTCATTATGGGAAATCTGACAGGGTGATCAGGACCGCGACATGGAGCAGAGCTGTTTTATATCACCCTGAAGTGGTTTATTTAGCAATAATGACAGCCTGACTATATTCCACACAGCGAATTAAATTATATATAATTTATAATATAACACACACACACAAGTTTAGCAATCAGTAAAGGGGCATATGCTGTGCTAAAAAAGACATTATTTTGTGTATTGTGTAATGAAAATGTATTTAGCGGTGTAAAGTAAAAAAAAAAAAATAACAAACAAAAAAAAAACACATTATTTGCCACATAATGTACATTATTGTTTCTCCTCTAGGCCATGCCTTTCTGAAACGCGTCGATTTTTACAAAGCTCAGCGGTCTGAAAAGCGAGGTGTGCTGTGATTGGCCCACTATCCAATGCGTTGTGATTGGCCGAAAACCTAAAGCGTGTGACGGAAATGTTAAGCCCCTCACATACTGTTGATGCAGTGTCCGGCCGGAGCGACGAGACAAAAACATTAAAACCCATATAAACGAGGCATTTGTTGCATCCGGGGACATAATTAATGATTATAATGACTTATACTGTCTTTTTACGCGTTGCGTTGCATCGTGCCGCTAAACATAAAACCATGTTTGCATTTGAGAAATGACAAACAACAAGCACTACACTACACTGCTCAAAACTCACGTTTGAACCATCAGTGGCAAATGATAAAAGAAAACGTACTTACGTGAGTCAGAACTGCCGGAATTTTAGTCTAACGCTACTCTCCCAGGATCAGTAAACAGTCTTCCATAAAATGTGCCGGCGATCCACATCACTAAGTTGATGTATTTCCTCAGCGTCCAGCACAGATCAGCTCCAGGCATGACGAAACAAATATCGTCCTCTTTTGGAAGACCAAAACAAAGTAGTTGCGCTTTCACAACGAAGCACACAGCGTCTTCACGACACGGCAACAATACTACAGCGAGAATAAAAGTTGCGCCTTCTTTCTTTGCGTGAACATTTGGGCGGCTTAGCAAAATCTTCCACATAGTGATGTAGATATGTGGGGGTGTGTTTGAACGAGGCGTTTTAGGAAGGCTTGGACGGGTCTTAACTTTTTATAAAGAATATCTCTTGGATTTGAGACTTTAGTCTTTGCAACGTAAAAGATCTTCTTTATGCACCAAGAGCTTGTACCACTCCAAAGAGAAAGGAAAAAATGAAATCGCATCATATGACCCCTTAAAGGCTAAATATTAAAGCACAGAATAAGAAGAAGAATGAAACACTGCATAAGCAGACTGTAAATGAATTGTGGTTTGTGTTAAAACCTATTAAACTTGTTAACTGAAATAAAGTTGAAATCAAATAAAATAGAAATATTAGATGGAAATCTTAAACTTAAATGAAAATTATAAATGTTATCTTGGAAACGAACTGAAATAAGTTTAAGTGCTAAAATTACTAAAATTTAATAAACAAATTTGAAGTTGCCTTGGAACTACCTGAAATAAGTTGTGTTAAAATGACTAAACAGAAACAAAAAATTCGAAATGTTGCTTTGGAACAACAAACTGAAATAAATGTAAGTGCTAAAAGTACTAAACAGAAATAAAAAACAAATCGAAATGTTGCCTTGGCAACTGATTGAAATAAATGAATTTAAGCGCTGCTAAAATTACAAAAACTGGAAAAAAAAACGGAAATATAAAATATTTATTGTAAAAACATAATATTGTAAAAATATAATATAAATTACAAAAGCACATAAAAATAAAGTAAAAAACATGAACATTTGAAAAAACTAAACTCTAGTTCAAAATATTAATACTGTATATAAAGAATGCACATACTGTATGTCTGCATATTACATCAGATGGTGAGGATAAGCATTGTGTTCATTCTAACTGCTGATTGAGCAATAGGTACAAACCAAGGACCAGGTGTGAAGCTGTGAAGATAAAAGTAGTAGAAAAAAATCCCTGAGCTAATCAAATGTCTGAGTACTGATGGAGTCAGACTGAGGCGGTGGACTCATCCTCAGATGCACCGCAGAGTTGATCTGAGATTCGGTGCATGACATCAGTGCAGCCGCAAGCACACTCAGCGTTTCTAATGGATCAAATGTCATATAACACGCCAGAACAAGCATCAAGGGAGTTAGAGGGGAAAACAGGAGAACAGCGAGGTGAAAATGAGAAGGAGAGAGAGAGAGAAAGTTGATTATGACACTCAGTGGGCAGGACAGAGTGATGAAAAACATCACTCTCAGAATTTCAAAAAGCTGTCATTGGGGCAGTAGCCTGTCAAAAGATACTAATATGTAATATTTAGATACTAATATGTATACTTTAGGTACTAATATATACCTTTAAGGTACTAAAATGCACTTTTTAGGGTAAATAAGGTACAGCTTTTGTACCTTTTTTTCTGAGAGTGATGGAGTAATATGAAAATGCAGAGCAGGACATGTTCCAAACAAAGCTAAGGTGAGGAAAACTTAAGTGCTGTTCTTACAGGCAACGAAAAGTGTAATTGTTTAGCTGCACAATCTAGAATTCAATTCAATGCATCATATCATAGTTTTCAAAGAGCTTTGAAATGGAATTTATGAATTTATGTACACTACTGTTCTAAAGTTTAAGGGTCAGTGAGAGTTGGCAAGGATGGATTAAATTGATCAAAAGTGACAGTAAAGACATGCTTTCATTGAACTTTCTATTCATCAAAGAATTGTACAAACCTGATGGTTTCCACAAAGATATGAAGCAGCACAACTGTTTTTAACAGTGACAACAATCAGAAATGATTATTGAAAGCAGATCAGAAAATTATCATGATTTCTGGAGGATCATGTGACACTGAAGACTGGAGCAATGATGCTGAAAATTCAGCTTTGATCACAGGAATAAATGACGTGACAATATTATGAAAACAATTATTTGAAATTGTAATAATATTTCACAATATTTCTGTTTTACTGTATTTTTGACAAAAAAAATGCAACCTTTGTTAGCTTATAAGAGACTTTCAAAATCTTTCTAATGGTAGTTTATATATTTTTATAAAATTAGTTTTACCGTTTTGGGTCATTTATCAAACGATCAAACGAACTGTGGCACTGTTTTTGTTCTGATGTTACACTGATTAATTTGCTATAATAATTTGATATTTTGGTTTCTGTCAAATTCTACACATATTTTCACTTTTTTCATTTTTATTTGCAAAGTGTGTAATCGCAAACCTTTTTTAAAATTTCAATTCTACAAAAAAAAAAAAACTATTGCACATTTAAAATTACTCACAGCATGATAAAACGGTCACACGACAGGGCTGCTATTATAACCAGAATAGCAGAACTGACCAGGTGGTCGTGTCTCAAATGTCTCACACATGCTCGCTCATATTTGATATTTGGGTCCGAATCTAATATTTCACACACTACGATCTGCCCTTTGATAACAGATGCTGTGTATTTTTAATGCTGTGTGGCTCTGAGGGTGAGAACTTAATCTATACAGGCTCCCCTTTGAGCTGACAGCTCGATGCCTAAAAATAGCAGCGCAGCAGGCCAAAGAGCACAAATAAAACAGACAAATATCAATTCAAGCAACAAATAGTTAAACCTACTGATGTGTGTTTTTTAAATAGCCGAAACCAATACTGACTGGGAGCTGAACACTGAAAGAAAGTTCTTGATCACTGATCTCCGAATCGCTGTTCCTATTACGTATGTTTTTTTAAAGCATTAATTAGACAGCATGTGTTAACAGTGTTGCTGGCAGTTTCTGGGCTCATGCTGATCCAGACTGGAGGAGTCTTATGTAACATTAGGCCTATTATTACGGCACTATATAATTATGAGCACTGAAACCGGCTGAGTTTGTTAACAAATGCTGTCAGGATTCTTCATCAGAGTTATGTTAATGCTATCATATACCCTCTTCAGAGGAGGCCATGACACTGAACGACTGTTTATTCAGATGGTTTGTGGTTTGTACTGCAAGCAGAAGATGGTCAGACCGGATTTTAGGGACTTACTGTACAATCTGGAAAGATCAACATCTTACTTACACTTCCTCTTTAAGTTCCAAGCTGTTTTATAGATTAAAGTTTACTCCAAACTGCACTTCCAAGTTTACCTTGTTCTTTAAAATGCATGTTTGTATAAAAAAAAATGTTTAAGTTTGGGGTCTGTAAGCTTTTTTAAAAGTCTCATACTCAGCCACTGAGGCTGAATTTATTCGATCAAAACTCAAGTAAAAGAAATATAAGAAATATTATTACAATTTAAAATAACTATTTTCTATTTGAATATATTGTAAAATGTAATTTATTCCTGGATCAAAGCTGAATTTCCAGCATCATTACTCCAGTCTTCAGTGTCACATGATCCTTCAGAAATCATTCTAATATGCTGATTTGCTGCTCAAGAAACATTTCTGATTATTATCAATGTTTTTCCAAAAGATGCCTTACATGAAAAAAAAATCTGTCCCGTAACATAAAAAGAAGAACAACAACCAGGCCTTAAAGTACACTACATCTGTCAATGATGCTTAGTAGAGTAAATGCAGATATTAAATTTCAGAAATGACAGGGGGTGCTACATGATGAGAGATATAAATACAGTCTTGTGAACATGACCTGCTGGCAGAAGTTTCCCGATCAATGCTCGTGTAATGTCAGACATGCAGACAGCTGCAGGGGGCCGGGACGCCCTCATTTACCCCCCACTGCACGACTGCAACTCTACAGACAGAGAGAGAACTCGAACATCTCAAGATGTACAAATATGTGCTCTGACATAACTGCACACATATGAGCATGTACTTTTCCTTCCTGGTGAAATTAGAAACACCTGTTTTTATGCTGGAACTGCTAATATGCGCAACTTGATGACCAACCAGTTTTTCATTACACAGTTTAAAGATTCACTTAAAGGAATAGTTCACCCCAAAAAAATTACATTTGCTGAAAATGTACTCAAGCTCAGGCCATCCAAGATGTAGAGGAGTTTGTTTCTTCATCAGATTTTGAGAAATTAAGCATACCATCAGTGTCTCAGCAATGGATGCTCTGAAGTGAATGGGTGCCGTCAGAATGAGAGTCCATACAGCTGATAAAAAATCACAATAATCCACATCCCGGCCAGCAGTTAGCATCTCGTGATGCCAAAAGCTGCAGGTTGTAGACAAAAGAAAACAATACATCAGATGCTTTGACTTCAAAACCGTTGCTTCTGGCAAATCAGAGTTCATAATCCATAATAAGTTCATCTCTGTTGTCTCTCACATTAAAATCTCCAAGGCTCCACTATGTTTAGAGCTTTTGGACTGTTTTGGTTTGTTAAGTGGCTTGGTCTGTCAGCTTTCTCTCTGATTCAGATGAGGACAACTTTTTCACTGGAGGAAGTTTATTATGGATTATGGACTTGTATTTTTGCCAGAAGCAATAGTTTAAAGTTAGAAATTATGAATTAGTTTATTGCTAACACACAGCTTTTGGCTTCACAAGATGCTAACTGATGGACTGTAGTGGTGTGGATTACTTGTGGATTATTGTGATGTTTTTATTAGCTGTTTGTACTCTCATTCTGACGGGCACCATTCACTGCAGAGCATCATTGCGAGCGGAGGCAATGGCTAATTTCTCAAATAGGTTCTGATGAAACAAAAAAAAGAAAAAAAAAAAAAAAAAGAAATCATCTCTGGATGGACCGAGGGTATACTTTTCAGCATATGCATTGGTTCGTGAAAAACTATTCCTTTAATATCCTGTTGTTTATACAATGTCATTGGTTTCTCTAGTTTCACTTTCACAAACATTTGCGCACAAACAAAACAGAGGTGCACACTGCTTACAAAATATATACAATGACTTTGATAATACTTAGAATTAGAAGTGCACATGTCATGTGGATGACTTTTATAGTGTTTATCGCCGTTTCTGGAGCTTAAAACTGCTAGTTTCAGTTATGTAATATTGTTAAAATATAAATATTGTTGTTAGCGTTCAATGGAAGAACAGGTTTGAACCAACATGAGAGTTTGTATATAATGTATATAACTTTTTAGGTGTACTACTATGAAACATTCTAGGGGAAAAAAAGCTGCTCATGACAAGGCTATTCAGGTTTGTCCTGCACGGTCAACTAAACCCGCGTTCATGTGGCGTAGTAGCAGATGCCACAACACACGGCAGCTCAAATGCTGAATACTACACCGGTTCCTGAACTGAGGAATGCTCTGGATCTCAGCCATCAGGAATAAGCACCTGGACTGAGCAGGGCTGCTGAATTCCTTCTCACTTACTCCAAGTTTCATCCTGATCAATTACACACATCTCACATTGCCTCCACTGCAAGAGCATGAATTGCATATCAAGCATTATAACAGACACTGCATCTCAGCATCTGAGAAACAATGCCTTTTCCAGCAACAAAGAGCTGCTTTGATACTGAAATGACCTAAATCTTTACAATGGAACACTTGAACAGAGCAACCAGACAATATTTTTTTTGAAAACATTTTCATTCAAAGAGGCATGTGGCATATGAAAACATTTAAACAATATCTCTGAAAACATAAAACAATATCAGAAATGTTTAATATGATATAATACATAAGAAAAAATGTCAAATATGAAATAAGATATAATAATGTCATTATTAATAAAAAATAAATGATATATATACACATTTTATATTTAGATAAATGTCTTCACATATATACACATATATTTATATTATGGCATATTAATAGATATACTTACAAAATAAAAAAATATATTTAAATCAATAATTACATTATCCATTTTAAAGTAATTTGAATATCTTATAACATTATAACTACATTTCTTATAAAAAAAATTGAACAAACAATCACCAAAACCCTCGCACACTGGAGGCGAGCGGATAGGTGCATAGGAAAAAAAAACTAAAAATAAAAGAGAAATATCCTGCACAAGTGAATAATTTGCAAGTTGAGGATAGTGTCGGGACGTACATGATAATTTAATATTATTATTACATTATTATTTATTTATTTGTATTATATTATTATTATTACACTAAATCAACAAATTATTTACAGTAGAAAAGCCAATAAAATAAAATTCCCCTCTACCCTTCTTAAGAAATACAAAATTATAAAACTATATTATACTAGATAGTAAGAACTATATATATATATATATATGAAATATAAAAATATAAAGCATTTAGGCTTCAGAGATATTAATAATAATAATACATTTTATTTATAATGCGCTTTTCTTACACCCAAAGCTAGGGTTGCCAACCGTTCCTTATAATACGGAATCGTCCCGTATTTAGGCATATGCCGTTGACAATCTAGGACAGGGATCCTCAAATCTGGCCCACAAAATCCACTTTCCTGCAGAGTTTAGCTCAAACCCTAATCAAACACACCTGAACAAACTAATCAATGTCTTCAGCCATCGAACATCCAACAGGTGCTGAGTTTGACAGGGGTGGAGCTAAACTCTGCAGGACATTGGCCCTCCAGGACCGAGTTTGGGCACCCCTGACCTAGACCATACGAATAACAAACTCTAAATACGTCCGCGTTTCGACTTCAGCAAATCAGTTTGAGCGAATGCTCAATTTACATTTAATGGATGTAGGGTGAGAGGGATGAGAAAATAGGATAAGGTTATTGCCACATATTTGTCTCACAATGGAAAAATGTTCAGAGATAGATTGGCCTATGGCTATATACTGCCGTACAAAGTTTGGGATCAGTAATTGATTGAATGTTTTTTTATTTTTTTAGAGAGGTTCTTATGCTCACTCAAGCTGCATTATTTGATCAAAATACGCAGAAAAAACTGTAATTTTGTGAATACCAGTTTTCTATTATACGTAATTGATTCCTGTGAGCGCAAGCTGCTTTCCCGCCATCATTACTCCAGTTCCAGTGTCACATGATCCTTCAGAATCATAATTATAATGCGGATGTATAAATCAGTGTTGGAACCAGTTGGGCTGCTTTATTATTGTTTGGGACAGTGATATTTTTTCCGGATTCCTTGAAAAAGACCAGTAGTTATTAAAAATTAAGAAATTGTGTTACATATACATACTATTCAAAGTGGGGTCAGTACCTTTTTTTGTTTTTTTTTTTAAAGACATTTCGCATACTTTTATTCAGCAAGGGATGTACTAATGGAATAAAAGTGAACATTGTTCGAACTATTCTTTGGAATAAATTCTGTTCTTTTACCTTTTGGTTTATTTGTGGAACAACGGGTTCAAAAAAAAAAAAAAAATAGCAAGGCACAATTTTCAACAAAAACTGATAATAAATCAGCATCTTAGACTGATTTCTGAAGGATCATGTGACACTGAGGACTGGAGTAATGATGCTGAAAAATCAGTGCTGCGTCACAGAAATCAATTATATTTTAAAGTATAATAAAGTAGGAAACCAATATTAGAAATTGCAATAATAATTTCACAATATTACGTTTTTTTTTGTATTTTTTAAATAGACAGCCTTGATGAGATGAGACTCCAATAAAAAAAAAAAAAAAAAAAATTATATAAAAGAGATATATATCAGATATACATAATAGGCCTTGTGTGTGTGTGTCCCTTATTTTCCTTTTCTGAAGTTGGCAACCCTGCCCAAAGCGCCACAGTAAACCAGTAACACAAGAGCTAATAACGCCACACCACATGCAAATACTCACTATTAATACTAAATTATGCAAAACGACATATTACAAAACAAAGTATTTCTTTATAACTGCCTCGAGACATTAGCAAACAACGTGTCCATTGCAGATGACAGGAACGAGCTGCTGTCTCTCAGGATTTAGGGCTGTAACCTTTCACCTTTACTGACCCGTCTGAATGAATGTCGTGCACACTGTTCCTAATCAATACTCCATCAAATCAATCAAGTCCAAATCTGCTCTGCCTACCTTTCATCTCCGTACTGCATGATCCTGGATCAGTCAGAAGAAATAATCACGTTTTGCCTCCAGTCATCATCCATTAAACGGGCTCAACTGCGCGTATGATACAATTCAGTGCGTCGGGTTATTATTCCGGGGCGTCAGGGCGATGTTATGTGTTCATAAATGTAAAGACATGTGTACACAAACACGGCAGAGATACACAAATAACACACTGCCAAAACAAACGAAACATTCATGGGCAGGAAGTGTCAGGTAGAGTCCTTTGATCTAATGGACAGGTCAACTGCCCAATCACATGCGTTATACGCACGTTCAACCCCGCCCACCATGGAGCGCTAGCCAATCGCGTTGAAGCACCAAGCCTGTGTGAATTTGAAGTG
This sequence comes from Sinocyclocheilus anophthalmus, assembly GCA_018155175.1. Taxonomy (NCBI): domain Eukaryota; kingdom Metazoa; phylum Chordata; class Actinopteri; order Cypriniformes; family Cyprinidae; genus Sinocyclocheilus; species Sinocyclocheilus anophthalmus. Next base: position 143,214 of record JADLZN010005925.1, read on the forward strand.
GACGCGCAGGTGCATCTGAGCAACAGTGATGTCGTCCTCTGTAGCATTTAACCAATCTTATGATAGACTTAACTAAATTACATACTTACAAATCTAAAAAAAATAATGTATCTATTTTTATGATGATATTTAGGCTAAGTCAACTTTATAGGCAGTACGTGAACGCCAGACACCCCTTAACTATAAAAATTTAAAAAAAATCTGTTTTTAAGTATGTCTTCCTTTCAGTTATTTGCTTATATACATACACACACACACATAAGTATATATATATATATAATATATTATATATATATTACCTTAAATGCATCTATCTAGTGGGTGTATGTGTGTATACAGTACACACACGTATCTCTCTCTCTCTCACTTCTGTGTGATATAGAGGATATATATAATTTTTAAACGACAGTATTTGATCATAGACCCAATTATGCGAGTTTGAGAATGCCATCTACTGTCTGAAACCGGGAATTAAAAGGTCGTTGCCAAACCTCAAACACAAATGAATTGATTCTCCTTGCAACAACCCAGGATCTCCAGACAATAAACATTGAGTTGCTAACACAGTTTTATACAAATCTCACACCATTTTCACAAAGTGTCGTCTATAAGAGAAAACACAAACAGAAGGTAAGTGGGAAGGGTGCTATCTGGAAAGAAAGGTTTCTGAAAATAAACAGTCCTGTTGAGTAGTGATCGTCCAACATCCTTAACGCGATTAAGGAAAATGTGGTCACGAGAATAATACTTGAGGACATATATTTTTTATATAACCGTTTCCAATTTAAATGGTTGAAAATTTTCAATTGTAACAAATTCAACAATATACCCAAATTATATATATACAGGGGGAACGGAAAGTATTGAGACCCCCTTATATTTTTCACTCTTTTTTATATTTCAGCCATTTTCTAAAATCATTTAAGTTTTTTTTTTTTCATCATTAATGTACACACAGCACCCCATATTGACAGAAAAAACACAGAATTGTTGACATTTTTAAAGATATATTAAAAAAGAAAACCTGAAATATCAAATGGTCCTAAGTATTCAGACCCTTTTGTCAGTATTTAGTAGAAGCACCCTTTTGATCTAATTACAGCCATGAGTCTTTTTGGGAAAGATGCAACAGGTTTTTCACACCTGGATTTGGGGATACTCTGCCCTTCCTCCTTGCAAGATCCTCTCCAGTTCTGTCAGGTTGAATAGTAAACGTTGGTGGACAGCCATTTAGGTCTCTCCAGAGATGCTCAATAGGGTTTAAGTCAGGGCTCTGGCTGGGACATTCAAGAACAGTCACAGAGTTGTTGTTGAAGCCACTCCTTCGTTATTTTAGCTGTGTGATTAGGGATGGTCTGTTGGAATGTAAACCTTCGGCCCAGTCTGAGGTCTTGAGCACTCTGGAGAAGGTTTTCGTCTAGGATATCCCTGTGCTTGGCCGCATTTATCTTTCCCTCGATTTCAACCAGTCGTCTGTCCCTGCAGCTGAAAAACACCCCCGCAGCAGATGCTGCTGCCACCACCATGCTTCACTGTTGGAACAGGTGATGAGCAGTGTCTGGTTTTCAACACACATACCGCTTAGAATTAAGGCCAAAAAAATCTATCTTGGTCTCATCAGACCAGAGAATCTTATTTCTCACAATCTTGGAGTCCTTCAGGTGTTTTTTAGCAAACTCCATGCAGGCTTTCATGGTCTTGCACTGAGGAGAGGCTTCCGTACTCTGCCATAAAGCCCCGACTGGTGGAGGGCCGCAGTGATGGTTGATTTCTACAACTTTCTCCCATCTTTCGACTGCATCTCTGGAGCTCAGCCACTGTGATCTTTGGGTTCTTATTTACCTCTCTCACCAAGGCTCTTCCCCCCCTGATAGCTCAGTTTGGCCGGACAGCCAGCTCTAGGAAGGGTTCTGGTCGTCCCAAACGTCTTACATTTAAGGATTATGGAGGCCACTTAGGAACCTTAAGTGCAGCAGAAAATTTTTTTTTAACCTTGGCCAGATCTGTGCCTTGCCACAATTCTGGCTCTGAGCTCTTCAGGCAGTTCCTTTGACTCATGATTCTCATTTGCTCTGACATGCACTATGAACTGTAAGGTCTTATATAGACAGATGTGTGTTTTTCCTAATCAAGTCCAATCAGTATAATCAACACAGCTGGACTCAAATGAAGGTGTAGACCCATCTCAAGGATGATCAGAAGAAATGGACAGCACCTGAGTTAAATATATGAGTGTCACAGCAATACTTATGACTATGTGCTATTTCAGTTTTTTCTTTTTTAATAAATCTGCAAATGTCAACAATTCTGGTTTTTCTGTCAATATGGGGTGCTGTGTGTACATTAATGAGGGAAACAAATTAACTTAAATGATTTTAGAAAATGGCTGCAATAACAAAGAATGAAAATTGAAGGGGGTCTTAATACTTTCCGTACCCACTGTATATAGTATATATATATATTATATTATATATATTCTATATATATATATATATACATGGTTGAATTTATTTTCCATAAATATATTTGTCTGATTCCACTTGACTACTGAGAGGTGAATTTTAACTGTACTGATTACTTAACTTTCACATGTTCTGTTTTCTGTCTACACTCTAAAAAAAAGCGGGGTTAATTTACTCAGCGCTGGGTAAAAAGGGGACAAACCCAGCTATAGCGTTGTTTTAACCCAACTGCTGGGCCAAAACAACCCAACTGCTGAGCCAAAACAACCCAACTGCTGGGCCAAAACAACCCAACTGCTGGGCCAAAACAACCCAACTGCTGGGCCAAAACAACCCAACTGCTGGGCCAAAACAACCCAACTGCTGGGTCAAAACAACCCAATAGCTGGGTTTGTCCCTTTTTAACCCAGCACTGGGTTATATTTAACCCAGCATTTTTTTAGAGTGTATGATTGTCATTTGTTTGTTCTGTTTGAGGCATATAGAAATTTGCACATTCATAATTTAAAAAAAAACAATTCAAACACTTTTTTACATACTACAGTACAATTTACCAATAATTGGCAATTGCCAAAACTACATGTTTGAAATCTTCTTTAGAGTGTTATACTAGCTTACAACACTTTCAGATATAATTCAGTATTCTAAGAAAAGCCCCATTTATTTGATCTAAAACTAATAAAATAAGCTTAGATTTTGTTCTAATTAAGCACTGTTTAAATTCCATGCACCATCTTAAACTACTAAATACCACAGCATCTGAGGTATCGTTGTAAAAGAGGTTTGCAGTTCATTCACAAACAGATCGTAATAGCAAACTACTGAAAGCCAGACATCCAACCATCCATTCATGGCACGTTCTGTACATCAGATTCAGAAAATAATACAAGTAAAAACCCAGCTGCTTTTCTACAAATGTTTTACAGCCCTTTCACTTTTTTATAGTTTTGTGCTCTCTTGATATTTGCATGAAATGTCTTTGTGAGCTAAAACAATAAAGATGTGTTCTCGGATTCATTTCAGTGATATTTGATATTTACAGGTGGCTGTGCTTTGATATTCCTCTTGTCAATCCACTTTAATTCAATACTGTAAATACAGATTCATTTTAAAAGCCCATCAAGAACATGTCCTGGTCATTTTTTCACCCCCCTCAAAAAAGAAAAAAGAAAAAATGCATTAATTAATGGGAATATGAAGTTATGTTTTGCATAAAGAAAATAAAACCTTTTCCAATTACTGTATTACAGTAATAAGACTATAATGAGAATCCCCATTTAAAATACTGAGAATCACAAACAAACTAAACCGTAAAAGAAATTACAATAATAATGTGCTAAAGAAGGATTCAATATCTTTATGCAATTTTTTTTTTTTTTTACATTTTTGTATTTTATGTGTTTGTGAAATATGACATGGACATGTTTTTTGAAAGATTCACCCATTTAGAGATGACATTTATAATATTTTACAATTATGGCACATTCTAAAAAACATTTGACAAAATGAACATCAAATACAAGAATACTGATGAAAATGTCAATGCCATTTATGCAGCATTATGTAAGATTTTATTTGACTTTTTCCTTTCAAAATCCTCCTAATAAATCTGTTGACTTTTAGAGCATAAAATGGATTAGAATAGATTAGCAGCTGAAACGGGCACCGCTCTCGGTGAAATCCTATTGGAAATGCTCTAGCAACAGAGATCTGCAATAGAGTTAATGCCAAACACTGAATCCAGCTCAACTATAAAGCAAATGAAATCCAGCATAATGCTGCATTGGGGAATATGTCTATTTACATAAGATAAACCTTGTTAAAACTCCAAAGCGCTTAGTGAGTCTTTAAACCTGAATATTTTGACAGCATTTGAGCCTCTTGTGTAGAATGTGGTCATATTTTTTCCTTCAGCTATACAAATCATTCCGAGACATTAGAGTGACACTGAAGTCAACATGAAATTAAGAAGAGACATTTTTGACTTCATGTTGACTTTGTCATTCCATGTGGAGAGACTACCGGTTAAAAGTTTGGAATAATTTAAATGTTGTTTTAAAGAAGTCTCTTCTGTTCACCACGGCTGCATTTATTTGATCAAAAATACAGTAAAAATTGCATTATGATGAAATATTATTACAATTTAAAACTACTGTTTTTTTATTTGACTATATTTTAAAATGTGATTTATTCCTGTGATGCAAAGCTGAATTTTCAGCATCATTACTCCAGTCTTCAGTGACACATGATCTTTCAGAAATCAGAAAAAAATTTAATTCCAAACTTTTGACCGGTAGTTCACACCTGAACTAATGAACTGAACAGAAGACCTCTGTTCAAAATTGAGGTGCTTGTTTAAAATAATCTGGCTAGTTTGGCATTCAGGTAAAGGATGCTTCCAAGCTGATGTTTCTCAAACGTTCCTACAAGGTTCCTGTGTGAACACTAGCAGATCTGGGAGGCCCGTCGGGTCTGATGGGCCCTTGCGCATGTGGAGGTATGTCGGTTGAAGCTGTCTCTCCACATGAAGCGTTTGGAGCACAGGCTGCACTCGTAGGGTTTAATGCCCGTGTGGATCTTCATGTGGCCCACCAGGTGATGCTTCATTTTGAAGCTTTTTCCGCAAACGGCACAACTGAATGGCCTGAGACCCAGATGCATGCTCATGTGCCGATCCCTCTGGCTTTTGTGCGTAAAACTTTTGCCACACTGGCACGGATAGAGCTTGTAAACCACCGAAGCGAAGCCTGAGTGTGAGGTCTGCTCCTTTAGGCCGCTGTCATCCGGCGTCTCGTCTTTACAAACATCTGCACCTCCATCGAGCTGAAGTTTATCCCTGGACGTTGGGTTGGAAAGCTCGTCCGAGGCTTGCGAAAAACCCTCCATGGAGGTCCCGTAGAAGTCCAAGGGCTCTTCATAGGTGCGATCCAAGCACTCCACCAGTTTCTCATCCAAACAATCCTCTGCTGTGCTTGGATTGTGAGAGTTTTCGTCTGGATCGTTTACGGCGTGTTCGGCGCCAAACAGGCCATCGCAAGCATCTCGATTCTGCCTTTCTGCTTTTATAAGCACCTTCTTTCTGTGTCCCATTATGCTCGGTGGCACATAGGCCGGTCTAGAGCACTGGTTTTCCATTGCATCCGAGCCATTTTCACTCGGATCATCTGGAGACGAACAACCAGCGCTTTCTAATGTGCCTGGCCCTTGATCGGCTAGATCTCCTTGACCTGCAGTCTGACCAGCATCCTCATTATCAGTGACATAGCCGTCACCTTTTGGAGATGATCCATGGCCCATCCCTTTTTTCTTCCCTACTTCCAGAAGCTCTGTGCATTTGTCCACCACGTGCCACATTTGCAGGAAGCTGGCGGCGGTTAAGAAGGAAACCACCTCTCCGGACGGCACCGAAAGCCCTCCCGTGTAGCACGACAACAGGAGCTGCTCGAAAACGCACGGATGCATGACGTCTGGCAACACCACGCGGGCGCTGTTCTTCAGCAGCACCTGATCGCAGAAGTACGGAGAGCTGGCGGCCAGAACCGCGCGGTGGGCGCGAAACTGATGGCCACCGATGGACACGATGAGGTCGCACAGCTGCCCTCTCTGCCGCTGCTGGTTCAGCTTCTTCAGGAGCGAGCAGGAAAAATCCGGGAAGTCCACATGGAAGGAGTTTGAATCAGTCTCCATGGTTACGTAGAATCTAAACATTCTAAGAAAAAGGCAGGGTAGATTAGTGTGTACTAGTCAAAAACATCTATACGAAATAATGCGGAGGATCGAAAGACCATGCTACATGCACATTACAAAATGCAAGGATTTGGTATAACTGGAAAGCAAAACATAAGATTCATTGTCTGGTTCAATATAGATAATATATATATATATATATATATATAGATATATATAAAAGATGGTAAGCAGGCAAAATAATAACATTAATATTCATCCCAGTGTTATCTATGTGTTAAGTTTTTTCCCCACTTTTGGACATTACATTTTTTCCACTTGCACTCATAATGTTTGGATTGTATGGTGGCCACATATTGAGATCATTTTTACTTACATACAATAATCATTACATTAAAGACAATCAGTATTTTACAGTATCATTTAATATATTATTTTGATATATCAAATCTAAATTTTCACTCTAAATTACAGGGAAATTCATATTTTTCACAATTTAATTTTTACTAAACACAATATTTTTACTTTTTAACTTTAGGTTACAAAGTTAACATATTAACAAGTTTTTACTGTAATATTTTTAAACCCTTTTACTCCAACAAAACTGTCCATTTTCTCAATTTATTCCCCCCCTTGTACTCATTCTGTTTTTTACAGTAATATATAATGTATTACATTGACATATCAACTAGTCATTTTCACATTAACAAGTACATTACATTTATACATTTCATTCATTTTTTTTTAGAAAGCACAATATTTTATTTTAAAATTACATGTTTCTTTTACTGTACATTGGTAAGATTACTTACAGTTAAGGTTAACAGTTAACATTTTTACACCCTTTTAAATATCAAAATAAAAAAGTAAATTTTCCCTTGTCATCTATGTCCTCTCTCTCTCTCTCTCTCTCTCTCTATATATATTATTACAAACAATACTTAAAAATTAATTTTTTACTGTAAGGTAAACTGATTTTTTTTTACTGTAGGGTTTTACCTTTTTTAATATCAGAATTATAAAAGTGATGATTATTGTTGATGATCATGTTTTGGACTTGTTTGGATGTATTTTGCACTTCTACTCATTAAGTTTTGTGCTGTATCACACACAAACTTTTCAGAAGTGCTGTTTTTTGTAACATTTTTTAAAATGAGCACAAAATTATAGAGTGCACCTTTAAATCCTCATATACAGAAGATTTTTTTCTTTTAGAGACGCATCGAGCAGATAATCCCCAGAATGCAGTAGCGTCTCAATCAGCTGTACACTCAGGAGTCATCAGGTCCAATTGTGGGATTAAGCTCAGTTCTGGAGCTGATGGTCTGAAGATGGACTCTGCATGCCACGGCGCAGGTGAGACGGAGCTGTTACTGCCCAGCCGAGCGGTGATCAAACCCGAGGCCTTGGAGGGGGGAAGTCACCTGTGTCCACCTCTGACTCTGGACTCTGGAATCAATAAGTCTGTCATCCCCGCTGATATTGGCCACAGTAATAGCGCCAGGCGATTAGGGCCACTTCCCTGGGTTTTAACTGCATCTCTCATCCTCAGAGACCCGGGCCAAGCCATGGAGAACAAAAGCCCATTTGATAAGACCCGGGGACCTTGTCTCAGTCATGTGAGCTCAAGGTGGAGATGGGTTTGGGGTCGGGAATTCGGGAAGCTCCGAAATGAAGGAACTCTGAGGCTTTTGGCACAGAGAGAACTTGGATTGAAACCTACTACTTTGGCGAAAGCTTCACAGAGTTCAGGTTGGAGCTTCACAAATGCTATTGTAAGAGGAGACTGACTTGTGGGCAAGAATTTTCTTCTTTCTTCGTTATGTAGAAGCTTCGGTGAGGGCAGTAAGAGGAATCCCAACCCACGCTCATTGGAAAAATATGTGCCTGTGGTCACACTTTCTACAAAATGATATTGCATTATTAAAAATAAAAGTTCCAAAAGGGAGTTTTTGCAGTGATGTCAGAGGAACCATTTTGGGTTCCCCAAATAACTTTTTAGTGAAAGAACAAGTATGAACAGGTTTTATTAAGTTAAAGGTTCTTCATGAAATCATAGATGCCAATAAAGAATCGTTATTTTTAAGAGTGCATATTGCTTTTTGTATGTATAGTGGCAATTGAAATGTCCGCTGAGTGGCGCGAAAATATCACGTTTGAAAATAACGTAGCCTACCTAAACCTAACCTAACCTAACAAAAAACAAAAAAAACAAATAAAACAAAAACGTGAGATAACAACCATGCAATTTTAGCCCGCTTTCTACAAGCACTTATTTTGGGACTTGTGTTTTACCAACGCTATCTCATGGCCAATTCGTACGTACTTTACGAAGTGGCAAATTTGTAGGAATTCGTACGAAGGACCACACCTAACCACGCCCCTAAACTTACCGTCGCAGAAATCATACAAATTACCCACCTGGTAAAATACGTATTTTTATATATTTCACAAATCGTATTCTGAGCCAACGCAGTTTACTACGTCAGAAAATGGAGCTGTGATGCAAACACGCAAACCTTTATTCGTTTACATCATGAATACTAAAACACATGTACGGAAATAAGTCTTTAATCATAACCACATTCAAGTTCAGCTGAAACTGCAGTGAATTGCATGTATAGGTACGGTTTTTGAGTTTTGCAAAAATATAGTTAGAATCCATTGTTCACCTGGAGGCAGGGCTCGAATTGAGCACCATCCCCCTTAACATCCCCTTTACATTAATAATGTTGTGTAAAACTTATCATGCAAATGACATAATAAAATTTCCGATGACATGATCATTTATGAACTAAATAACGACGACTGGCCAATCAGAACTCATAGTGAGCTCACTCAAGTTTTCCTCGTTTTTTGCACAAAATGGTTCAAGCGCTTCTTAATAAGAAGACACCACCGACATTGGGCCACTCGTCGGTGTGATTGTGGCCCAATGCTGGGGTTGTTGGCCCAGTTTCAGTTCCCAGACTCGGGCCAGTACTGCCTAATGGTGCTTTTCCACTGCGTGGTATGACTCGGCTCGGTACGGCACGGCTCGGTTCGGCTCTGTTTGCGTTTCCACTGCAGTTCAGTAACGCTTTAGAGTGGACGGGATTATTCACATGTCGTTATAGTTTGCGCCGCCTCTACTGTCGAGACTCCTGAAAAACTTTTTCATTCCGCATTGCCCCATCAAGCTCTCGCTGGATCTGCTCCTCTGCTATCAACGAGAGGAACGTTTGTACTTCCTCAACAGGGGGAACAGCCCCTTTTTGGTTGTTAAAAAAAAGGTGCACTCAGTTGCGTTCAATCCTTTGCTGGCTGTGCTGATTTAAATCTAACAGTTCTTTTGTGTTTGTGTCGCAAGTTAAGTGACGCAGGTAGTGACGATTCTCTACGGCCAATCAGTAATCAGCAGAGTTTACACATCAAGTTTTTGTAACGGTACGGTTCACTTGGAACCCCAACCGAGGTGGTACTAAAAAAAGTACCAAGTACCAGGTACTGTACCCAATGGAAAACCCCCCAAAAGTGAACCGTACTGAGGGCCGTACCTGCAGTGAAAAGCCCATAGTGTTTCCTTTCTCTGGTCCTGCGTGATTGTGGCCCAATGCTGGTGGTGTTGACTCAGTTTTAGTACCCAGACTCGGGCCAGTACCGCCTAAGTGTTTCAATTCTTGTCGGCGTGATTGTGGCCCAATGCCGGCGTTTGGTAGCCGACTCTGGCCAGTTGTATTGGGCAGATTCTGGGGTGTTATTCATCCCATGTCCATGCCAGCTCTGGCAACCGCACCGGGCCGAGTTATTTTATCCGGCCTGCCGGATCTGGGCCATTATCGGGCCAAAACGTTTTGGCTACCTGGGTGACCTTGCAAAAAACATGACTTGAGAGTCCAAAAGCATTGACTGCATGATGAATTCTACTAGAATGTGGTTAGAATGTCCCTATAATTCAAGTAATGAAAGAAAAAAATACCCCTGTATGAGTTTTGATTATTTTTATAGCCAATCAATCACACAAGTAAGAGTGTTTTCCTTAATATCAGCAGGTGTGTGCAATCGCAAATGTGCTATTAATTTTATACAACAGTGCAGAACAACACAAGTGTTTTGTTCCTGAATGAATCTGTTTTCGAATCAAGTGAGCCAGTGATTCAATGATCCATTTATAATGCTCCTCTATAATGATCCTCTCCATGCTTCTAACTGAATCAGTCATTTTGAACAAATGGTTTGACTGAATGATTCAGTGAATCATTTATTAAAACAGGGACTTGCTGCCACCTACTGGCGGTTTTGGTATATTTCTTTATCTATTATAGGCCTAAATCAGCCAAGGTACCAGCACAAAAACACATTCAGCAAAATATTGTTTAAAGGTGACCTATTATGCCCCTTTTTGCAAGATGTAAAATAAGTGTCTGATGTCCCCAGAGTGTGTATGTGAAGTTTTAGCTCAAAATACCCAACAACATTTTTTTTATAGCTTGTTGAAATTGCCCCTTTTAGGGTATGAGCCAAAACGCGCCATTTTCGTGTTTGTCCCTTTAAATGCAAATGAGCTGGTGCTCTCGCCTCCCTTTTCAGAAGAGGGCGGATCTTCAAGAGCTCATGCTCCGGCATACCGGTGTTACGGTTTAACTGGTGGTGACCGTGTTACTGACTTCACATTGCTTCCAAATGCATTCCTATTTACGATCATTCTGGTAGCACGTGAAGGCAGCATCAGTGAAAACAGGCAGAGACTATGGTAGCTTTAGCAACATTAGCCTTACAGAGAGCCAAGAAGCTCTTTTGGAAAACAAAATATGACACATGATGCTTACTTTGTCTGGACGTTTGCGCACGAAGCGTTGGTATCGATCCCTCTTTCAGAAGCAACCTTTGCACATCTCCAGTGCTGAACTGACCCTCGTTTGTGAGGCAGTCCGGCATAAAATGATTAGCACAAACATATAGGACTTTTCAGTTTTTTTTCTGGGACATTTCCTTCGAAAATGAAATTTAACCACCGTGTCCTCAGTGGTCTATGGAGACTCCTATGTTTCGTTGGTGCATCCCGAAACAGAACACTTGTAATGGCTCTTTGGCGCTGACATTGTTTCTCCAGCAGCTACAGCAAGAAAACAGTTGGCGCTTTTCCACTGCATGGTACGGCCATTACGGCTTGGTAAGGTTACTTTTGGGGGTTTCCACTGGGTACAGTACCTGATACCTGTTCGTTTTTTAGTACTACCTCTGTTGAGGTTCCAGGAACCGTAACCGTTCCCAAAGCTGACGTGTAATCTGCTGCTCATCGTGAATTGCCGTGATAAGCGGTCATCACCTGCGTCCACTGGAACTTGCGACAAGCACAAACACAACGAACCTCTAGATTTAAATCATCACAGCCATCGAAGGATCGAACACACTATTTTTAACGATCTCACTGTTTTTTAACACCAAAAGTGCTGTTTCGGTGTCCTTTTGAGGTAATACAGACGTTTCCTCGTTGTTCTCAGAGGAGCGGATCAGCGAGAGCTGGATGGACGACGTGGGACTGAAAAATTTTTCAAGGCAGTAGGTGGCTCACGAACGATGTGATATCCCGCCCCCTCTAAGCGGTACTGAAGTGCAAGTGGAAACGCAAACCGAGGCCCGAGTGTACCACGCAGTGAAAAGCGCCAAGTCTGCGGCCTGCTGCTTCTCACTCAGGGCGGGATCTATGCTAATCGTCACAAATGGGCGGGACTTTCCCTAGTATGACGTCATAATAGGGAGAAATCTGGAACCGCTCGTTTAGAGAGACTGTTTATGATTTATTGGGATTAGTAAAAAAATGAGTGGGTGGATTTTTTACCATTATAGGCTGGTTGTTTTCACACACTGCGGCCACACAACTGTGTTCAAATACCTTATAAAAGTGATTTTTGCATTCTAGGACACCTTTAATTATTTGACAAAAATCCCCTCATTTCAGGCCCCAAAAGGAAAATAGCTTAAAATCCATGTTCATTTAGAAGCGCTCTTATTTTGTTAAGAAGCATCTCTTATTAGTTTCTATAATGAATAAAAAGTTTGAAATAGAAATCTTTTGTAACATTATAGGTGTTTTTACTGTCACTTTTGATCAATTTAACGTATCATTGCTGAATAAATGTATTAATTTCTTTCGAGGAAAAAAAACGTTGATTTATTTTATTTTTAATGCATGATGAGTGCAGCTTTTGTGCTTGTTTCATCATACTCCAAGTTGAAAGAGAAAATACAGGTGAGACATATTGAAGGGCTTATGGTTTATGCACGAAACATGATTTACTACTTGTTATTACTAGTGATTATCAGCTGGTTTTAGGGGAAATTACATTTTCATAATGGACAAAAATGTGTATATTTTCTTTTTTATATGCATGCACGTACAGTGTATTGATTTGATTTGGATTTCACAGGTGAATACGTGTTTCTTTCTCAGCGCTGTTTCCCATGACCCCAGATCTTCCATATCCATGAGTAAATATTCAGTGAGGCCTCTCTAGATCCCAGCAGATGTTCCTGTCTCTAGTCCTCTCGATCCAGGACTCTCAGGTCCAAATATCTTGGCTATAGATCTGCTTCAGGCAGTGGTCAAATTGTAAAAGAAAAAAAATATTTAAAAGTATTTTTAAATACATTTTTATTTAAGCGGCAAATCAGCATATTAGAATGATTTCTGAAGGATCATGTGACACTGAAGAATGATGCTGAAAATTCAGCTTTGCATTACTGGGATACTTTACAATATATTATATTGTAAATACAAAGAGTTGTTTTAAATTGTAATAATATTACATATTATCACAAATTAAACAAATAAAAATAAAATAGAAATGCAGCCTTGGTGAGCAGAAGAGACTTCTTTCAAAAACATTCAAAAATGTTTGTAAAACATCGTAAAACATTTTTTTTGTTTGTTTGTTAAATGAACAGGTTGAATGTTACAGGTACACTGTACAATGGCCACCGACTTACATACATTTCATCACAAAACACTAAAACATTCACATTAAAATGCATTTGAATATTGTAATATTTTAAAGCGGCAGTTTGTGTATTGTCTTGTAATATCAAATAATAATTTTCACTGCAATGCTAAAAAACTTCATATTTTCTATATGTTTACTCTTCTTTTTTTTACTGAACAATGTTTTACTTTAAATTGACATGCTTCTTTTTACTGTATGGTCAGGTAACATACACTTAAATGATCAGGTTTTTACTGTAGCATTTTTTTAAATCACAAGCATTTTGTACAGTGTACATAAGAAAGAAATTCAATTTGAAACCACAACATTGATCCAGGGTTCACCTGTCGAACGAGAGTCACATCAGAATGGAGCACATAAAAAGACACGCCATGTCTGACCTGAAGCAGAAGACTGAAAAACAAGAAGCCATACAAAAGCAATCATCTTTTGATTAAAGCTAAGCATCCCCACCTGCCGCGGCAGACCACGTCTTTCATCTAAATTCCAGAGCTCAGCGTCTGACCCCCGGTTTGTGTCTGTTATTTCCGGACAAAAGCACACAGAATCCTGGGATTGTTGTCTGTGCCCCCAGCGCAGCGGCGGGTGGAGGCAAACGAGGCCTGAAGAACTCACCTTTCATTAAACCAGCAGAGCAACAGGAAATACATCACAGGCCAGAAACACAGCCCAAATCAAACATATTGCTAATTCCTGAGAACAAAAGAATTGTTAAGGGGAGCAAACACAGGTGAATGGGTAAAAAAAAAAATAAATGCTGTATTAAATACAACAAAACATTTCTTTACATGATTTCACTCATTTAAACTTTCAAAAAAATCAATAAATTGCATATCAATATTATATTATATAATATATTAAGAGATTCATATATTAAAAGTTATAAAGACCTAATAAAAAGCATACATGTATTTATTATTATATTTCTTTTTATAGCTTTGAGGGTTCTTTGATAGAACTACTTAATGAAATCTTTTTACTGCAACGTCAGGCCTTTATAATGTTGTTTAAAATAAATGCCCTAAAATTAAAATGAAAAATGATTTTCAACACCAACTCTAAATATAGGCACAATATATATATATATTTTAAAAACAATAGGTATTATTATAATATAATGACAACATTTTAATAGTCATTTTTGGACCTCAAGTTTATTTTTTTAAATATATTATATTAGTTAAAAAAGATTATAACGAAACGTATGCATCATATAACTTTAATAAACTATAGTAAATGTTAACATATCATCACTACAATACTTAACCAACCACAAGCACCACACAGAGACCCACACACCATAGTTACATACAAAACATTTGCTCTAACGAGTACAATATTTTTTATCTCAAGTGTTATTATAATAATATATCTATATATACACACCCACATCTTTTAATATTAATATATATTCTATATATTATATATATTAAGAAGATTAATATATATATATATATCAGTATATATATATTTAAAAAATCCAGTGATGTGTGTGTGTTTGTTTGCCCCATCACACAAATAACATTTAACTGTAATTAAATTTATTATTTAAGTGTGTTTAATTATTATTATAATAATATAATGTTTTCACAAATTACTATTGTGTAATATTAATATTCCAATCAAACAAATCAGCCTAATAATAATCTTAATTAACTATATTTTTATTATTATTATGAATTAATATTTATGAATTTCCTGCTTCTGGCAGCTGGATAGTTACAACTAAACAAAATCTAAAACCATAAAAACAAAATTCATTACTTGAAATAAAAGACTTTTGAACTAAAATTAAATATGAAAATAATAAAACTATTACTATAATCATTTACTATATTATTATAGTATAGTAATAGTCGTAGTGGTATATTAATATTCATAATAATATATCATACACAAAACCATATGTATCCACATTGGTAATTCGTTCAGGTTTACCGGTGTTTGTTATCGTATCTCTTAAATCTGACTTGAACATTGTTAGTTCTTTGGTGTGAAAACCACATGAGCCTTTCTGTGACATGGCTGCCGCTGAAGGAAGGTGGAGAAGTTTAGGATAATATTTACCCAGACTCTCCATGCAGTTAGGAGTTTAATTGAATTAAGCAGAAGCTTTAGTTGAGGATGAGGAGGTCGGGAGGCCAGTGCTGTCGTGATGAATCGCTCTAAAACTGGGAAAAGAGACTTTAAAATATCATGATTCAGGCATAATGTCTAGATATGTTTTAGCCTTTACTGTAATGATGAATTGGTTTAACATATAAAATAACGCTTTAAATGACACATTTTTCTCTTGGACTAGGTCACATTCACGATCGTTATCTTTTATCTGCATTGCTTTTCCACAAACAAAAGAATGTTTCCTTTATCCAAGCGTGCAATAGTCCCAGAAGCCTATAATGCATGTTTTCATAAGAGTTTGGATTCGCCTCTATCCCCTGCAGTATCTTCATCTGGATTTCCGCGTCGACCTGTTCTGTCTGAGGAGATTCTTAGTGAGATTTGGAGAAATGCAAACCATGTGGATGCTGACACCACACAACCACAGGCTTTCTGTCTCTCGTTCTCTCACACACAGCCTTCCCAGCTCACCTGGAACAGATGAAACCACAATCTACAGTACAGTATCCCACAGCCGTTCAGAAAGCACTTCTATCAGTGTTTGTCTGTAGATGTCTAGTCTTACTTTAAGTTGAGTTCAGTATCAACAGTCAACAGTTGTTTTTCCTGCTTTTATTGCCGAATGCTCTTTAGACCTCAGGTGTTCCTCACACAACTTTTCTGCCTTGATTCTTCTCCTCTCTCCCCAACTAATAACAAACCAATCAATACATAGAGCACATTTAAGGTCTTCATTCTTCTGCGCTGCCTTGGGAGCCGACCTTTGCTGGCTTGACTCACAAGTGCCTTAAGTGAAAAATTTGTTCGGTATTGCGGCGTGGCCTTTGAGTGGATTTGGTAAAGGTTGGCCGATTTCATAAGATTTCACAACAGTTTTTCCTCCACAAATCGTTGTTAATAAGTTTTTCGATGATCTTTCCCCTGAAGTGCGCCTGATTGAACCGTCCACACCTCTCTGACGGCT
Source organism: Sinocyclocheilus anophthalmus (assembly GCA_018155175.1). Lineage (NCBI taxonomy): Eukaryota > Metazoa > Chordata > Actinopteri > Cypriniformes > Cyprinidae > Sinocyclocheilus > Sinocyclocheilus anophthalmus. The sequence continues at coordinate 159,431 of JADLZN010005925.1, forward strand.
ATTGATATTCTGCTGCTGAACGGAGAGAATTAATGAAGCTCACACAGGTTAGACGCTCTGCCCGTTTCCCTGCGTTATCATCGGCAGAACGCTTGCTTTTTGATAATGTCATCCTGTGGCCTGTGACCTCCTATTGATTTCACTGTTCAATTTTTCCGTCAGTCAGACAGCAACCAAACAAAGTAACTCATGAAAGTTACTTTAGCCCGTGTAGAAGTGGAAAAAATTAAAGCAACCACAACAACTCTTCCTAAAGCTGCTAATAGTCCACATTTTGGTATTTTTCATGCATTTTACTCTCACTACTATTGTTCATAAGTGTGACTAGTGGGGGTGGGGCCGAGATCGTGGGACGGGCGAGCGTTGAGTAATTTGATACTGAGTTCACCAGGCCCAGCCACCACCCACCGGTCTCGAGTCCCACGGAGGAGCTCCGGAAGGATAAGAGGAGGAGTGACGACAGTGAAAGGTAAGAGAGGACCAGGCCTGGAGTTTATTTTGTGTTTTGTGTGCGGCAGTCGTCCGCGAGGGGCTGCCGCTTTACTTTCATTTTGTGTTTGTTTATTTTATTAAAGTTTTGTTTAAATGTTTGCCGGTTCCCGCAAGGGAGGGACACGCTGTCAGAGAGCCCTCGCTGCTGAGGGGGATCGCGGTGCTGAGGAGATTGTAGGCGGTGGTACTGGAGTGATGGAAGACGAGGTGGGACGGAAAGCTTGCTGCCGCGCTCCTGGGTCGAGGAGGGGTGGCTGCCGTCCGAGAGGGAGAGGAGCAGTCAGCCCCGTTCGCCAGGAGGCCGTAGCCTGCTGCCATCCGCCATGATTGGGAGGAGCAGGGAACGGGGGACTCGCTGCCAGCTGTCCTCAATAGGAGGAGCCATCGCCGTCCGCCAGGAGGTGGAGGAGTGGTGGGCCGTCCACCAACGTTGTCCAGTACCATCGCATGGCACCGCAATTGAGAGCCTCTCAGCTGGTTGAGGACCAAGCTGCAGTGTGTCCGGGAACCGGACTGATAATTTTTTATTTTTTTATTTTCCTCTCTCCCCTCTCTCGTATCTTTCTCTCCTCATCCTTCCGTCTCCTTTTCTCTCTCCTCTTCTGTCTGTCCTTACCCCCAGGTATGCCACGGCCGCCTTGATCGGCTCCCCCGGAGGGGGGAGGGAGGGAGTAGAGCGCAGTCTTGTGGGTCTACTGCGAGGGGCGATGGGGGTATGTGACTAGTGGGGGCAGGGCCGTAAGAAAAGGGCATGGTACGGAGCGAGGCCGGTGGTGTAATTGATAATGAGCGACACCTGCACCACTCACCGTTCTCGAGTCCCACGGAGGAGCTCCGGAAGGGTAAAAGGAGGAGTGACAACAGTGTTGGAGGAGAGAGGAACTGGCCTGGATTTTATTTTGTGTTTTGTGTGCGGCAATCGTCCACGAGGGGCTGCCGCTTTACATTCATTTTGTGTTTGTTTATTTTAATAAAGTTTCGTTTAAATGTTCACACATTTCCCGCCTTCTTCTCCCGTTTTTTTGACTACAAACGTTGTTCCAATAAGCTTCAGCATTAATTTTTTTGTGAGTATGTAAATTCGCAGCACACATTATTTTAAAGCAAGTCCAACATATTTTTCACCTGGTGGACGATAAAAAGAGTGACAAAAATTCCCCAATGAGGGTTATTAAAGGTAACCATAACTAAAGCCACAAAAAGTTACTTAAAATTAATAAATATTAACAGAAATAAAAGATAAGAAAATGATAGCGAGTGAATAAATTACATATATGAGGGTTATAATAGTTTCATAAAACCCATAAAAAACCCATTCTTTACTTAATACCATAAACATGAATTACATAAAATACACAGTCACTGAAATAAAAACAGACTTAAAAAACGTCACTATTTTTTATCTTGTTCCAAGAACCATTTCTCGTTCTTAGTTAGGTTAGATAATTGATGTACTAAATAACTACAAATAAACTGAAATAAAATGCATAGATGTATAGTTATAAAAAAAAAAAAAAAACATTTATTTAAAATATTTGAAGATTTAATGATAAGAACACATAAAAATAAAAACTATTCAAAATATAATAAAAAAACTCCTAATATCTCAATGACTAAAGCCAATCCTAAAATAACCTGCTTTCTGGTAAGTTAAGTAGAGTTGTTTAAAAATTAATGTGTAATATGAAATTAGAAGTAACATATTTGATTAAACAGATTTATCTATTCAGTTGACAACTCTTCCACACACAACAGAAAATATAAATATATAACACCGTTATATCAAACATAAAAAATTATCGTATATACTCTACTTAGATATATAAATATTTAATACTATAAATAATATATAAAAACATATTTAACAATATAAAAAGACAATATAATAAAATATATAAATAAATTAAAACATCCTTTTGATGCCGAAACTGATTAATAACAATACCAACTAATCATATCTTTTTATTTATTTTCGTTATTTAGTCATTTAGATTAGATGAATTACAACAGATCAGGGTTTTTTTACAATCAAATGTTCTCTCTATCCTGACTCCTGAACAATAATGGGACATTGGGCAATCAACACTGAGCCAAAGTAGAGTTTATTGTAATATATATACCAAATATAAATATTAAGTTTTTTTAATATTCTTTTCTGAATAATGGGACATCTGAGGACAATCAACACTTCAAAGCCAAAAGCGAGTTTTAGGCTTCACCTTTGCCCCCTAAATGAACCCAAGAAGCCCCTTCTGAGTTCCCAGCTGATCCCGGCGCTCACGTGCAGCTCACAGACTCATTAGAGGATAGCAGGGATTTCTGACGCTGCCCTGGAACCCTGGATGGGAATGTGCATGAGAGCGAGACAGCGAGGCTGAGGAGGAGCGGAGGGGTCTGCGGTGTGGACCTCTGTCTACCCCCTCCGGCCCGCGGACCGTCCACTGCTTCTGTCGCGAGGAACTCCAGCAACGCCGCACAAAAATGCCTGGAATTCCGGATGGGAATCTGATCAAGCTCACAGCTAGAGAGGAAGTCCTGCTTGTGAGGAACTATCCGAGGCTGTCTGAGTCTACAAACATAAGTTACAAACAGCAATTTATTCATTCAGACAAGAGACATTTGAACAAAGTTGCACAGAGTTAACACACAATAATGTCTCAACGTTTGAAAGCTTCTGCCAAAACTATGAATATTCAGTGGAAAGTATAACTTTTCCACTTCCTGATTTTGAGCGTTTGTGTGTTCATATGCAATATCAAAGCAAAGTGATTCAAAGGCAATTAACTTTCCTGTCCCTTTGGATGCTATAAAGAAGAAGAAAAACAAAACTTAAGTTAAATAAAATTGTGATTAAATAAACTGGTGATTCTTTAAGGGAACTTTCCTGTCCCTTTGGATTTGTTTTTTAAGAAAGAAAAAACGTATACAATGAAATATATATTTATATATAAATATATGATATATAGAAGGGATTATTTTAAGGGAATTTTGGATGTCCCTTTGAATGAATGAATGAATGAATGATAATGCGATTAAAAAAACCTTGTGATTCTGAAGAACCTTCCTTCTTTTTTGGGACGTTTACAAAAAATAGAACGATTATTATAAATTAAAAGTCGATTACATTATGTGATTTTTTAAGTTAACTTTTGTTACTTTGTGTTTGAAAGAAAAGAAGTGATACACATACATTTTTAAAAGAACGTCCTGTCCCTTTGGAAGTTTAAAAACAATAAACGAACGAATGAATGAATGAATGAATGAAACGAATAACGAATGAATGAATGAATGAACGAATGAACGAATGAACGAATGAACGAATGAATGAATGAACGAATGAATTAACGAATTACTTACTTATAATGAATGAATGAAACTAATGCATGAACGAATGAACGAATGAATACGACGAACTAATGAACTAAGAACTAGAACGAATGAACGACGAACGAACGAATGACGAATGAAACGACGAATGAATGAATGAACTAATGAACGAATGAACGAATGAACGAACGAATGAAAGAATGAATGAATGGACGAACAAATGAATGAATGAATGAATTAACGAATGAACTAACGAATGAACGAACGAACGAATTAATGAATGAACGATGAATGACTGAATGACTAATGAACGAATTAATGAACACTTGAATGAATGAATGAACGAACGAATGAACGAACGAATGAATGGATTAATGAACGAATTAATGAATGAACGAATGAACGAATGAACAAACGAACGAATGAACGAATGAACGAATGAACAAATGAATGAATGAACGAATGAATGAACGAATGAATAAGGCGATTACAAAAAACCTTGTGATTCTTGAGAGAACCTTCCTGTCTTTTTGGGATGTTTAAAAAAATAGAAATTAGTAAAAATAAAATGGTGATTTTAATGAAGTGGAGAAAAAAGGGAAAAAAAACAGCAATAAAAATAAAAATACATTTAAACATAAATAAATAAAACTAATGAATCGCTGTATTATTTTCCACATCAAAACATGCAGCACAATAAATACATAAATGAATAAATACATTTTATATTTGAGCTTCCTTGTTGTATGTTGGAATGCTTTTAAACACTAAACTCTAAGATTTTTTGTTTTTTTTGGTATGATGAAGACTATATGAAGTGAAGCATTTCAATAATCTTTCTATAACTTCCATAACTAATAAAATGGGATCCACCCTAAAGCAAGTTTGTTTCTGAATACCTGTGTACAGTAAAATCCACCTGCTGCATGTGTGCTAAATAATATCCAGTCAAAAGAGCAGCCGTATCTCTCAGCAAAAGACCGTCTGATGACAAGCTCCATTAACACATGTCCTTTAAACTGATGTGTGATGATAAGACACAAGTGCTGCTGATGAGTGTCACTGTTCAAGTTGACTGCAGATTGATTGTTTCCTGAAGGCATGATGATTCTTTATGGATCTGAGGACAGGAGACTAAAACAGATTGCCGTCTAATGGTTTATTATAAAGCAGTTTTTGAATATTCAATATGATTTTTGTCAGATTAACAATTCATATTCAATTAAAATGCATTAATATGTTGCATGAAGAACATTTATAAAACTGACTTCACTATAATGTCTGTGTTCTTTTTAGCAAATGTGGTAAATAGGAGCACGATATTGTAGATGGCACTATTGAACAGCGAGAAGAGAGAAGACTGAACCAAATGAAGGCTGGGTCATGAATATTCATTAGCTCATGTTACTCCACTGGCTTTCTGACTCTTTCTTTCATCATTACATTAACTCTGATGGTAATAATTACAAGCTCTCGGATTACACAGCAGACAGAAAATTACAGCAATTTACATTCTTATGTGTGGAGGAAGCTGAATATTTAATGAAATATGGCTATGATAAATATAAAATGTATAAGAAATTGGTAAGAAATATATTAAAGTAAGCCAAACAAACTGAAATGAAAATAGTTTGTGATATGTTTTTAATATCAACAAATATATATAATAAAACCACATATATATATATATATATATATATATATATATCTAGAATAATATATAATATACTATATATAGAAAAAATGGATATAAAAAAATGATATCTAAAAAATCAATTATCAGTTTTTTAGCTTCAGAATGTTTATGTTTACATTTATAGATTTGTGTCTATGTCAACACAACTAATTTGATATTATATATATATATATATATGTTTGTTCACGTGTGTGTATATATATATATAGACACGGCCAGCGACACGGGCACACACACACACACCCACGGGTAACACACTTCCACCTACTAAATATAATTATTTATAGCGTAATTACTCTACTAGATCAGACAATTAACGTTGTGGGTGTGTGTGTAAGAGAGATACAGGCTGTCGTGCATGTATCTGTGTTTGCAGATATGTGCACATTGATTGTGTGTGTCGTGTCCGGATGTGTTATTGTGGCGTGATGTCATGCCTGAGGCTGCAGTTTAATTCACACTGACCCACTTATTGGATTCAGGCGAGAAAGGGACAAAGAATCTGTCATCATCATCATCACAATCTGAACAGATGAGCTCATCCTGACGTCTCAATTACACTCACACACTGCTGCCGCCGCCGGATCCGTCCTCTATTTTTCCTCTCAGACATAATACAGATGAGAAGATGTTCACTCCATTTTACCTTAACCTTACTTCTTCACTGTGGTTTGAGTTTCATGAAAGTACTCAATAATGTCTGCTTATTGCTCAATATTAAGTCAAACTTTCTCAACCAAATTCTTGGCCAGCAAATGATCTGGGCTGCTTAGCCATCGTGTTATCGCATCGTAAATATATATTTGAGTTTTATTAATAATATTTTATCTTTTAATTTTTTTTTTCAATTTTTAGTAATTCCATTATCTGTTTTTTTATTTTTGCTTAAATATAATACAATATATGTTTTTTTTTTTTAATTTTTCTTACGTCAACTAAATAAAATGAGAAGTGTTCATCAGTGCAACTATCTTAAATAAAATACGTTAAGTACTAAAATTACTTAAACTTGACTAAAATAAATAAAATAATAAACAGAAGCTAAATAAGTATTTAAAAAATAATACTAAAAATACAAAAGCCTAACAGACTTAATAAAACGTAAACCTACATTAAAACTGAAAATACAAAAATATTAAACTAATTATGAAAATATTCGCAATACATATTAAACTATTCACAAACAAAAACATCACTAATAAGTAATTATTAAATAAAATTACTAAAACTTAAACATAAAAAAAAATAAATTTAAGCTAAGCAGCAAATATTTTTTTTAAAATTATAAAAATGAACGACAAGCACATAAATTACTACACACAAATAAATAAAATCAAACTTTAATAAATAAATAAAATCCATTAGACTGCATTATGGGAAAGAGTGTGTTCAGATTTACAAAGAGGTATCATTATGAACTCAAACATTTCTCAGTTGTCTGTTTCTATTTGTGTGAATAGAAATTGCACAAGAAATTACATACAAGATAAATGAAACTAAACACCTACAGGTGAAAAATAACTTAAGTTAAAGCATCTAATGCATATACTTTTTCTTGGACACTCACAAAAAATGTAAACCTGAAAGTATACAGTCGCTCCATTAGATTGCATCATGAGAACATAAACATCTCAGAGCATCTCCTCTTTCACAGTTTAGGCGGCCCACATCATGCGGTCAAATCATGCTGCCGACAGCACTTATCAAACGCATGAACTCTCCGAATCATCTATGGCTGTAACGGTGTAAACTGTCGATCTAATGTTGCTCTTGACCCTTTCGGAACGTCTCTATGTGCCTCTGAGAGCCATAACAACAGCACATTCAATGGCAGCGAGAGCGCAGCAGCATTAGGGCGCTGGAGGTGGCAGGTGTCTGATGCTTTTCAGTGCCGTGTTTAATCAAAGGCGTGTGTGTTTTTCAGTCGACCGTGTGTGTATGCATTTCTGTCCTCACCGAGTCCCACTGGACGGCCAAAGATTCTCACTGTAAAGCTGAAGACTGATGCACAATGATGTACGAGCAGCAGCTCACAGTGCACATCAAAAGCTACACATTCATCAACGTCCGGCACACCAACGACCCGGCTCTGAAAAATTATTAGAGGAGGCTGAACTAAATTATTTAGTTACATCCTCCGCATTTGATTATACAGATTTGGTTTGCTGCAAATTACTTAATTATTATTAAACAAGAAAGTTCTTTGATGGTTTTTAGCTTCTCTTCTCAAGAGCCAGTTGTGTTGGGTTCATGAGTTATTTTGTTCTTTGAGCTCGAGGTCACATTATACGTACATTATTGAGGGTAAATCCCACAAATATCTCAGTTGTTTCTCCTAGATAGCAATTAAGGTAATCTAAGAGCAGATTGCCTGAGACTCCTGCATCTCAGATGTACACTGTAAAAAATGACCGTGAATTTAACGGTAAAAGACTGTAAAAATGCTACAGTAAAAACCTGTTAAATGGTTAACGGTAAATTCCCCTACTATATACGGTGAAAAACTGTATTGGACATTAATTGTACGGTAGTATACCGTTTTTGGAAGTGGAAAAGACCGTATAATTTACAGTGATTAACTGTAAATTGACATTACCAGAATTCCCTGCGTTACATTTCAAATTTGATGTTTTTTTGTTAAAATAACTATGTTTCTTCTTAGTTTTTTCTTTTGTATTTTAGGGTTGTGTGTTACACCTAATGTTGTTAAATGAATGTTTATTGCATTATTTCAGTTTCATGTGTGTTAGCATGATGGTGTTTGGTGTTTGTGTGAATGACGCTGTGCACTTTCTATATATGTTATTATTTAAAGCTGCTTGTGATGGGCTTTGATTCATCATGTAACTTTCTCATCACCACCAATGTTTGGTGGTTATCAGTGCATTACAAAAGTACAAAACAGATTTCATTACTTCAATAGGTTGGTATATTAACTATAAATTTAAGTTAAAACCGTAAAGCCAAAACGTTGCTAGGCTACCGGAAAAGAGATAATTTTTTGCGGTAAAATTCCGGCAACCACAGCTGCCGTTTTCTTACCATAAATTTTACAGAGTTTTTTTTACAGTGTAGTGTTGTTTATTGTTAACTAAAACAAACTTTTAAAAATCGACTTCTTGTATAATAAATGAAATAACGCTTAAGTAAATATATATATATTTTTTTATCAGAATCATATAAACGATAATATGTACAATGAAAACTGTGAAAAAGTGAAAGTTAGAAATGTGCCAACTGAATAAATCAGAAAGTCCTTTCAGAAAACTGAAAGTCCTAAAATTACTAAAACTTAAATATAAATTAAAGCTATAATAAAAGCTCATTCAAAATACAAAAATAGTGCATAAATACAAAAATAGAGTTTTTTAGATGTTTCTTCTGAGAATAAGACTCTAGTAATCTACCTCCGTGAAGTTGGCCCCCCACCCAACGCAAAGCGTCGCAAAAATAGTCTCAATCGTTTTGTGCTCCGTTTGTGCTGTAAAAAATTTTTTTGTGCTGCTTTGGTTTTTTAGATATTGAAATAATATTTATAGGTCATTCTGAGGTCGCTCAGCCCCCCAACATACTCCAAATTCACCCAAAATAGTCTCATTCGTTTGTGCTTCGTTTGTGCTGGTTTGTGCTGTAAAAATTTTCGTTTGTGCTGCTTCGGTTTTTTAGATATTAAAAGAATATTTATAGGTCATTCTGAGGTCACTCAGCCCCCCAACATACTCCAAATTCACCCAAAATAGTCTCAATCGTTTGTGCTCTGTTTGTGCTGGTTTGTGCTGGTTTGTGCTGTAAAAATTTTCGTTTGTGCTGTTTTGGCTTTTTAGATATTAAAATAATATTTTATAGGTCATTCTGAGGTCACTCAGCCCCCCAACATACTCCAAATTCACCCAAATAGTCTCGTTTGTTTGTGCTTTGTTTGTGCTGGTTTGTGCAGGTAAAAGTTTCGTTTGTGCTGCTTTGTTTTTTTAGATATTAAAATAATATTTAATGATCATTTTGATGTCACTCAGTCCCCCACATGCTCCAAATTCAACCAATATATGCTCAATCGTTTGTGCTTCGTTTGTGCTGGTTTGTGCCCTAAAAAAATTAGTTTGTGCTGCTTCGGTTTTTAAGATATTAAAATAATATTTATTGCTCATTTTCTGAGGTCACTCAGCCCCCCACTGCCCAAAATGACCCCAAATCAGGTTTGTTTGTTTGTGCTGGTCCGTTGTGCAGGTACAGTTAGTTTGTGCTGCTTTGGTTTTTAAGATATTAAAATAATATTTAGTGCTAATTTTCTGAGGTCACTCAGTCCCCCACATGCTCCAAATTTACCCCAAATAGTCTTGTTTGTTTGTGCTTCGTTTGTGCTGGTAATATTTTCGTTTTCGCCACTGTCGTTTTTAAAGATTTTTTCCTAGTCAGCAGATTAGTCAACGCTGATGGCCATCTCCACAGTATAAAGCAAATCCAAAAATAACAGAGTAGCCTATTCTAAGTTCTTTCTGCAGGAAAAAAAAATGGAGAGATTGCGCGGGCGCCTCCATATCATATAGTAATACTATAATACTCCCACAAATACTTGACATGCGCATATATAGCGATTTTATTATTCATATACAAATAATAATAATAATACCCTGTTTTGGTCATATTTACTATTAATTGCCCAGCTCCCCATCAATGATCTAGCGCAGAGACATATAGTTCTAAACTGAATGTGCAAGAGAAGCATTAGCCTACTTCTAATTTGGCCAAAGAAAACCTGTTAAAATCTAAATTTTCCTATATTAATTTGTGCATTTTTTCAATTGTTTATTAAAGGTACAAAAAGTCTAAAATCTATATTTTACTTTTTCGGGCAGCATTTTGTGTACGGTTCTAATTTCAAATTTGTTTTTCAGGATGGCATTTAAAAATACAACAATCCTTCTTTTTTCATTTTTTTCGTCATGGTTAAAAAAGGAAAAACAAATGGATGCAAAAGTATAGGCTACACGGACCTGGAAACAGTAGGCTATTGCATGTTTTATTTGTGCGCAGAAACGAAAATAGGCCTATGTATATCAAGTCTTTATTTTTTTATGTAAAGACAATGAAATAGGCCTAGTTTTTTTTTTTTCGTTGAATTGGTCTAATTGAACGAATATGGCTACTAACAATTAAGTGACTGCAACTATTTCATGTGATTTGGTTTGCCGTTTGAATTTATTACTTATTACTTCAACTGTATTGGTAAAAATGACAGTAAAAACAAAAATACCAGTACAAACCAGCACAAACAAACGAGACTATTGGGGTAAATTTGGAGCATGTGGGGGGCTGAGTGACCTCGGAAAATGAGCAATAAATATTATTTTAGTATCTTAAAAACCGAAGCAGCACAAACTATTTTTTTTACGGCACAAACGAAGCACAAACAAAGAAGATTATTTTGGGTGAATTTGGAGCATGTGGGGGGGCTGGTGACGTCATCGCATATAATTCAATGTCTAATATTTTAAAAACCGAAGCAGCACAAACGAAACTTTTACCTGCACAAACCAGCACAAACGAAGCACAAACGATTGAGACTATTTTGCCGACATTTTGCGTTGGGTGGGGGGCCAACTTCACACTAAATTAAAATGACAAACTAAAAGTGAAATAAAAAAATTAATTAAAGCTAAATATAAATATTGAATAAAATAACAAAAATGACGAAAGCACATAAAATTACTAAAATGTTATCTGACATTAAAATAAAAAGTGAAAATATAAAATAAAAGCTAGTTCAAAATAATAACTCTAATAATAATACAAATAACACTGTTCAGATGTTTCTCCTGAGAATAAGACCCAGAAGTATCACTAAATTAAAATTACTAAAACTTTTATAAAAATAGAGCAAAATATAAATATTTATACAAAAAATAACAAAAATGACAAAAGCACATGAGAATTACTAGAACTTAAACTAAAATTAAACGGAAAATAAGCAAAATGAAAGCTAATAAAAATACAATAATAGTATATAAATGATACTAAAATAACAGATCCTCTCCTGAGAATAAGACCCAAGTAATCTCACTAAACTAAAACGACAACAACTAAAAGTATAATGAAAATAAATTGAAGCTAAATTTAAATATATATAAAAAAAAATTATGAAGCACAATTACTCAACTAATCTAACTAAAATGAGAATGAAATTATAAGAATTAAAAACCACCAAATATCAATAAATATTATAAGAGTATGTAAATATTACTAAAATAACACTGCTTTGATTTTTCTCTGGGAATAAGATCCACGTCATCTTACATTGTCTCAAAAATGTCTCAAAGTCTGAAATCAAAAGTTAGAGATCTCAATGCGAACTCAAATATTTCTCATCATATTCAAATGATTTCAGCTTCATTTTATATAGTCTTACTGTATGATAACTACTGACTCATTTCCATCTATATTTACGTTTAGGAATTAGCAGCGACTTAAATTAATATTCATTAAATCTCTTGAGCCATGAAAGAGCAAACTCATTTCCCTCTGGGTTAGTCTGTTCATATTTCTGTATCTGGGTGTGTGCGGTGCCATCGGCCCTCATTCAGACTGAGACTCTGGCAGACGTCTGCTTGATCTAGTCACTGAATGCCTCTCTGATTATCCATGAATCACTTCATCCAGCCCCTCGCTTTTCTTCTTTTAGGGGGTGGGACACGGAGACCCTCTGGTGTCGCCCCACAGCTGCTGGTGTCTCTGATGCGGCCCACCCTATTGCTTTTCATCAATCTCTGTTCAAACGCCAATCACCCTGTTTTTCCAATGACACACTCTTGTGAAAAAGTTCACTTCCTACTTTGAAAGAACAAACTTAAAGGAATAGTTCACCCAAAAAAGAAAAATTGCTGAAAATTTACTCACCCTTAAGACCTCAAAGATGTAGATGAGTTTGTTTCTTCATCAGAACAGATTTGGAGAAATGTAGTGTTGCATCACTTGCTCATCAGTGGATCCTCTGCAGTGAATGGGTGCCGTCAGAATGAGAGTCCAAACAGCTGATAAAAACATCACAATAATCCACACCACTCCAGTCCATCAGTTAATGGTTTTTGAAGGCAAAAGCTGCATGTTTGTGAGAAACTAATCCATCATTAAGACGTTTTTAAACTTCAAACCATTGCTTGCACCTAGAATATGAGTCTTCTATCCTAATGTTGCTTTCTCCACTGAAAAAGTCACCTGGTCAGAAATGTGCAAAGATCAAGTACAGTTTACAAGCAAAAACGGTCCAAAACAAATATGTGGGTGGATTTTGATGTGAGAGGAAAACAGGGGCTTTTTCACCAGAGGAAGCGTTATTATGGATTATGGACTTGTATTTTGGCCAAAAGTGATGGTTTAAAAATGCCTTGATGGATTCGTTTCTCACAAACACGCAGTTTTTCACTTCACAAGACATTAACTGATGGACTGGAGTGGTGTGGGCTTAACGTGTGGATTATTGTGATGTTTTTATCAGCTGTTTGGACTCTCATTCTGACGGCACCCATTCACTGCAGAGCATCCATTGCTGAGCAAGTGATGCAATGATAAATTACACCAAAACTGTTAAAAATAAACAAACTCATCTATAAATTGGATGGCCTGAGCAGGAGTAAATTTTCAGCAAATTTTCATTTTTGGGTGAACTAATCCTTTAACGTTTAATATGATATTATTACAAAGCAAACCTAAAAGTGTACAAAAATGCATTAAGAAACAGTCATGAAAGTGAACTTTCTTTAAAGTATATTTTCATTCATATTATATTATCCGCAAGCACAGTTATTTAAAAATATATTTCTGACTCCGTGACTGCTTAAAGGAAAGCAGAGAGGGAAGCTAGCGGTCGGGACATATGATTCTTTTTAATTGGATTTACACAAACACGCGAAACCTACAGAGAATACTTCAAACACTGGCAAACAAGATCAACCCCCTATCCCACAAGTCTTTGGGTTATGACGCTAAACATAATTGTGCTGTTGTCAGAGTAGAAACAGACAATGGGATTGTCGGATGCTGTGGGTCCAGCCGGGAAAGTGTTTAAATGTTATGAGAGTGAGGTGTGCTTCATCTAGGCAGACAGACGTAATCCTCCGCCTGAAATCAGAGCCGTGCATCTGAATTGGATGCACAGGAGTTCCCAAGCATTCTGGGATATATGTGCTTCTCACCCTGACCTCAGTGTTCCCAAGTAAGACTGGTTAACTCTGACAGACATAAGCAGACAATGCCGTGATGTAAGCCAATTTTACAAACTAGGATCATGTCCATCAACGGAGCTGTAGTAATGTGCCCAACTCAGAAAAAACAGGCCCTTTTCAATTCATTAGTGTGAATTGAACAAAATATTTATCTACCCACTCATCTACCTACCTACACTCTAAAATATGCTGAGTTAAAAATAACCCAGCACTGGGTTAAAAAGGGACAAACCCAGCTATTGGGTTGTTTTGAACCCAACCGCTGGGTCAAAACAACCTAATAGCTGGTTTTGTCCCTTTTTAACCCAGCGCTGGGTTATATTTAACCCAGCAATTTTTAGTGTGTACCTACCTGCCCACAACACAGGGTTGGGGGGGACCAGGTCCTTACGCATAACTAGTCCAATGTAAATGCAAAATATCCAAATCTGTGATCGCTTTCCCATCATCAAGTATGAAATACCACATTTCCTTGCCTAAAATTACACTTTTACAGTCACTGTATGCGTTATACACAATTCCAACATGAAAATCACTATAATTATAAACAAAGTATAAAGAAGCTCACAGGTTCCCTACTTTCCCCTCTCTCACAAAACTCGTACTCATCAATGGTTTTTAGTCATACAACATATTTCTAGTACAAGCATTTCAGTCAAATAAATTGTGCAATAGGTCAACCTTTTCCCACGGGCAAAAAAAAATCAATCCGTGCACTATCGAAGTATCCCCAAAAAAACGGCATTGATTTTATAGTTTTTATTATTTTGAATGTTTTTATTTTTATATGTTCTGTTTTCATTTCAGTGAAAGTTTTAGTTATTTTGCTGTGCGTTTTTGTCATTTTTTATTAATTTACTTATTTGTCTATAGTTTTTAACTAGCATTAGTTATTTTGGTACGTCAAGTTAGACTAAGCAAAAATTAGATATGTTGCCATGGAAACTAGCTGAAATAAAATATATTAATGTTTTTATATTTTATTTCAGTTAAAGTTTATTTTATAGCTTTAGTGGTTACAATAACATTCCTGATAAAAGGTTAATTCTCAGTGGTCTATATAGGATACTACAGTAATTATTGAAACCTGAGAGTGAGTTAAACTGACAATCAAGGTGCAAACTAAGATTTCATTTGCTTTCAACTGAGAAAAACCAGAGATGCAGCAGTGAGATGTGATATCCCAAAATAACACATTGTAAAAACACCCAGTGTTAATGTCTTGAGGAAATTTAAAGATATTGCATGCAAAGTGAGTTATTGTGGGAACGTCACTGAATCAAAGGTTACTGTGACATTTATTTTTAATGGAGGAAACGGTCATGTTGTGAGCGAAAGAGAGCTGCTTTCGTTGATCATGCAGACCACATGTGAGAATATCAGATGGGCCGAACGCTGCTCACACCAGGCCTCTGTCAACTGACACATTAAACCGCTTTTACACAAGTGGAGGAGGAAAGGATGGATGTAAGACAGATCTGGGTTTTCTCAACCATAAAGACCGAGTCTACTGCATAAAAGCCGCAGTCCTATAAGTGCAGCACCCACTAACATGCTGATTTTAACTCATACAGTGAAACTTTTTCACCTTAAGAGAGGCCCTCAGTGGTTAACATGAGCTTTTACAGCATATACAGTGCACAAACCTCCAAAACAATATATCTAACCTGATTTATGTACATGTAAATGAAGAAATGCAGGTTTAAAAGAATAAACTCAATAAAGGAAAGCAATTAAACCAAAAATGTACTCACCCTCATGTCATTCCAAACCTGCATGACTCTCTTTCTTCTTTGTAAAAACATACAGTAGCAACATTTTAGGTTTTACGGATTTAACTTTACAAAACAAAAACTATACTTCATTAACGGTTATAATTTTAACAACCTACTGAAGTACTAAAATTTGTTTATACCTTTATAAAACAATGACAAACATCATAAAACAGGTGGTGAATAAAAAAAAAAAAAAGCCAAATCTAGTTGAGGGAAATTGTTACGGGGCGAACGAGATGCGAGACTGCGGATCCATCTGCAGGCTTTTATTGTTCAAGGACGGGTCATAACAGCATGGGTCAACATCCAAAGCAGGTATAATTGAGGGCAAGACACAAGAGTAGTCCAGTAAACGGGCGTGGTCGATCTCCGGCGAACGTAATCATGAGGGCGAGGCAAACGGGGAATCCGCCAAGATGAGCTGGAGTCCAGGCGAGGTACAAACAGTCCGAAACAGCAAGGCAAAGGGTAACTCCAAAACAGGCTATAAACTTCAGGGCAGGCATAGATCAACAAACGAATAACGCAAGGATCAAGACACGAGTAAACAGACTAAGAACAAGGCCATACTAGATTCAGAAACTTGGAACGACTCTGTAAAGTAGCTATCACTAGATGAGAGATAAACAATACTCAGCGTTGATTGGTGGTGTGAGACTGATTTATATAGTGTGTGTTATTGGTAGCAGCTGTGTGTGATTGGTTTCAGATGAGCTTGTGATTAGTGCAATGGAGCATGGGAAATGTAGTGTCCCCGGACCCCCCCAGGGTGATTGTAAAACAGTGTGTTTGAAAAATAGTGCGAAGAGTCAATGTAATGGAAGGGTGACCTCTGGCGGCTATCGAACGGAAGTCCATGGACAGGATTCGTGACAGAAATACTTTTTCACTTTCAAAAACTAAATCTAACAGTATTTTACTGTAAAGTTAGATGAAATATCTCATTATAATTATTACAGTTTTTAATACAGAATCAGACTACCAATTAACAGGTTTTTACCGTAGCATTTACATTTTTAAAGTCTTTTGCCACTACTATCATTTTTTAAAATTGTTATTATTTTGAAAATCTTGAGATTAAATCATAAGTTTATAGTGTATATGCGTATAGTGTGTCATTTGGGACGCAGATAATGAGCGCCGTGCTGAAAAGGGGCGTGGCTGCATAAGGTCTATAAGTGTTCTAAAATCGTCTCAAAATATCAAACATGTTTCGTATCCTCCAACTGGATAGCTTAGAAAAAAGCTTTAAAAATATTGCAGTCTGTGACTATCATACACTACAAGATTTTCTATGAAATCTGTCAAATCACAGCTTCAGACTGGCGCTGACTTTAAGCAAACTGCGTCGACATGTCCAGACTGTAAATTGAGGCAAAAATCTGGGCAAAAAAAAAGTGTATTCCAGGCTTTAGAAGCACTGAGCGTTTGACCGTTTTCACTGGCCTGGAGAAGAAATGATGGTGGTCTTATGATAGTCTTGGAAAGCAAATCCCACAGTAACCACAAACATTACATCCAAATCACATGCTGCAGCTCTCCGATCGGTGGAAATGCCCTCACATGCAATTACCACACATGAAAAGTGACAAAGAAATGCTTTTCTATTTTAGCACAGTCATGCGTAATGACAAAATTCGGAGGTGAAGGTTTCAGAGCTAATGACAAGCAGCTGTTCAGAAGGACTGAGCTGAAAAACACATTAATGTGCCAGTTGTTTTTTCAGTTATTGTCGTTTCAAGCACAATGGTGAGTCATTTGTACAAAACTCAATGCAGCGATGATATGCTGTTCTGAATGTTTGCTATGGCGTTGCTAGGTGGTTGCTAGGATGGTTTCGAGGTGGTCCATCATCAAGTCTCTGTCATTTATCTTATATTGGTCTGTAAATATGGCTCTGGAGTTTAGTGCAGGAGAAGTTTTAGGTTTAGTGCATGAGCATTAGTAGTAGTGAGGCTTGCCTTTGTCAAACTGATCAAAGTTTGCCCTTAAACCCACGGCCTAACCTTAACCTCCACTCAATGTTTTAGCCCAGCGCTCACTCTCACTCTCAACGCCCTCAGGGAAACTCTGCACTCACCACAACTTTCACATGAAATGTGAAAGATGCCATCAGGGTGAGAAATAATATCCTAATGGGCTTCACCTCAGTGAAAGAGAGTGACTTCTGCATGGTTTCTGATGCCAATGAGATTCAGTGGCAGGCTTCAGATGAAGCTGCTGAAAGATGGAAAAGTCCTTCTGAGTTTTGCTAGGATTTGAAAAAAGTGTTTGTGTGTCATCCAGAGAAGTAAAAAAAAAATGTTTTATTATTTGTTCTCATCTAATTTTTTTCCATTTTTTTATTTCATTTTTTAAATGACTTATTCTAATTTTTTTAATTATTAAAACAAAAAATTCTCATCTAAAGCATTACATTTCACAGTAAAAATATTATTAAAAAATTTGTTTTTTACATTTATACATTTGGTAAATCCTCAAATGACGTGCATTGCATTTTCACTACTGGTAAAAATTTTTTTTGGTAATTGACACTTTTTTTATGTTTTTGAAAGAAACCTCTTATCAGCATATAAAAAACGATTTCTGAAGATCGTACACTGAAGACTGGAGATTGATACTGAATTCAGCTTTAATCACAGGAATAAATTATATTTTAAAATATATTACAATAGAAAACAGTTATTTTAACTATTTTAATAATATTTAACAATTTTTACTGTATTTTTGATACTAACAACTAATGTTGGCGCATAAGAGCAAAACGATGTATTTCAAACCAAAAAAAAAAACTTAATTATTCCACATTTTTCAGTAGTGTACTTTGTACATTATTCTAAGAATCAATGTTCAAACAACAGGCAGCTGTAATATGATATTAAATATAATTTAACATAATTTCCATTAAAATGTTTTAGTGGCAAGCATCACTATTATTATTGCTTGGCAGGGACCAGAATATCAGCAGAATGTCAGTAAATACACCTTAGGTTTCGCTCTAGTCTAAAAATCTAGATTATGTGTAATGTATGCATTTAATTAAATCTGTAATGTACTATTTAATCCAGCACTATGTATACAAAAACAATCAGAGTGTCTCTCACATGCTATAGCCTATTAAGACACTGTGTAAACTATTCTCGGAACATACAGTGCTCTTATTCTCTGTATGTTCTGTAGATCTGGCTGATATGAGAAATTAAAAATCACATATATAGCAGGTTGTTAAAGTTATGATAGCTCCATATTGTGCTAAAGCAAACAGCTCGCGGGGGGAAACCCAACAAGCTCTCTGCGTGCAATCTCCCGTTATAGCTTTATGGACGGAGAGTGGGTCCTTCCAACCGGAGCTTCATAACAAGCGAGCAAATAATCAGATCTCAGATTATTCTCTCAACACAGTTTACAGATCTGCGCTAAAGCTATGTAAACTACAGCGGTGTGTGATATTGAGCTGAAACACGATTACTTCACACGTGGCTGCATCTGATAGAGATGAGATACAACAACATAGGCCTACTGAACGTCTCTGTGCTGTGCTGACTGCAAAATGAAAGAAACCAGGACAAATAAAGGTGTGCATTTAGGTGTTACATTTAGACATGTGGGAGACGATTTTAGCTAGTATATGAATAAATATACATAACCATATAAACATATTTATTTCTATATTCACATTTTGTTAGTGAATTCGGAGTAAATATTGTAAATAATATATTAGAAAATATGACTAAATATATGAGAAGTAAATACTTCATTTATTTTTTGAATGTATGTATTTTTTATATTTACACACAAATCACGTATACATATATTTATTTATTTCTATATTCAAATTTGTGTTAGCGGCTTAATAGTGTGCAAATAAATATTGTGTAAAAATTTTCACTTTTCGCATTCCTTGTGTGGGTTTTTTTTAATTACTGTAAAAATTGAATTGTATTATTCGTCACAAATAACCATTTCAAAATTGTTGTTATGATTGTATATATGTATAAATATGTGTATTTGTGATATATCAATTTTTTATATTTTTATACATTTATCTAACCTTATATATATATATATATCTAGATATATATATTAAAGTATATATATATTCTGTAAATATATATATATTCTGGTATATCTAATATTACTTTCTATATTATATATAAATAGTATCTATAGAATATATATAAATCACTCCACTTTTGATACGCAATTCACATACTGCTGCAAATAAATAGTTGTCAAAATTATCACATTTTATTAGCATTCAGCAATTGGTTTGTTTATGTTATTAAATTCCATATATATTTTATTACAAATAATTAATTAATTTAACTTAAATATTAATCAGTATTTATTACTGTTTATATTTTATTTAATTGAAGTGTGGTTAAAATAACACATATAATACCAATAAGATATTCAAAAAGATTTGAAATAAATGCTGCTTTGTATTCATCAAAGAATTATGAAAATAAAAATGTATCTTGGTTTCCACAAAAATATTATGCAGCACATCTGTTTTTAACATTGATTATTAATAATAAGGCATTTTTCATGAGCAGCAAATTAGCAAATGTTAAACAAACAAAAATGAATGAGTAGTCTATTATTTAAGAATAAACCGCTGCGGGTGGAGCTGAACTTGGCAGGGCAATTTGTAGTGAAATACAGCAAACGCTCCAAAAAACAAACTGTCTTTAGATACCAGTATTTATGTCAGGGATGTTAAAACACTCATAAATTGCAACTTCACAGATCGGACTACATGTCATACACTTTTTAAGAAAGCCAGGGAAAAATGCATGAGGAAACAGCTATTGTTGAATCTAACTCTCAAGCATAAAGAAGATAACTGCCTAAAGTGAGCTTCAAGGAGTAATATATTAACATGATTAACACTCAAAAGAGATATTCAGACAGCAGACTCACAGCAAGACTTCCAGCGCACCGGCTCTCAGTAGTTTCTCAGGTCACTGATAGGCTGCTTCTTCTGCTCATGGGAAAGGCCAGGAGCGACGTCAGGACACGACTCGCTAGAGACCCGGGTTAAAGCACAGGGGTCATCGGCAAGCCATGAGGCGCCTCGGGTCCCGACATCCACACTTTAACCCTTCCCAGCATTCCACAGACGTGTACCAAATATTAACATCCAAACACATCAGCAGCTGAGAATTACTACAGATCAATTAGCCCATTTGATATCTCGCCTTTGATAATGAGTGTTGTTCATTAGGATGAGGGGGAAAAACGGTTCGGTATTTCAGCAAGATGCATTAAATTGTAAAGACATTTGCAATGTTGCAATATATATACTGTATATATATATACAATTTTATACCATTAACTTCAATATGACAGTCCTATTTTCTAGATTTTGAATCTTTCTTTCTATATAATATAATCTAATATCATATCATATTCAGTCTCATATAAAGATAAATACAAAAACATATTTACGAAATAGACAATATCCTGTAAAGTCCAACTTTCATTGATTGATTTCTTTATGTTAGAATTAAGAAATTACCAAATTTTATTCAGGCCAGGATGTTAAATTAAATTAAATGTGATTAAAAGAACAGAAAAGATTTCTGTTTTTCAAATCCCAAATGTTCGCACACCTTTATTTGACCCTCAACTCAAATAATATGGTAATTCATGAATATCAGTAATCAGAAATAATCATGGTTTCAACACAACTGTTTTCAACATTGATAACAATCAGAAATGTTTCTTGAGCAGCAAATCAGAATATTATAATGATTTCTGAAGGATCATGTGACAACTGAAGACTAAAACTCACTTTGATCACAGAAATAGATTACATTTAACAGATATTTAAATGGAAAACAGTTATTTCATATTGTAATAATATTTCACAATATTCCAGTTTTTACTGTATTTTTTATAAATTAAATGCAGCCTTGGCCAGCATTTTTTGATCAACCCAAACTTTTGAACAGTTGTGCATGTCTATCAGCGTCTTCTTAGGGTCATTGTGACTCTATAAGTGCAAGTTTTTGATTTGATTAATTCTGTAGTTAGGGTAAGGCCTGAATGCAAGTATTTGCTTACAAACTAAAATGTGTAACTTGACGGGACAAATATCTGAGCCATTAAACCAGATGAGTTACTACTTATGAATTTAGCTATGCACGTATTGACTGTTTAACTCACATTTACTAACTTGTTCTGCAAGATTCTCTTGAAATTGTTGCTCCACCTTGACATCAGTTGACCTGAAAGAGAAAACAGACCATAAAAGAAGATCATTCATGTAGAGTATGTTTCGGGCCTTCTATAGGTACCTAATAAAATGACCTAAAAAATACCTAAGGCACCTAATACAACTCTTTAGATTATATATGCTGCACAAAAACACAGGAAAGGTGATCAGTTCACAATAAAACATAGGACTGCATGAACAGAAACATCATTTCAGGCGGCTGAGGGTGAAAGTGCAGGTAGGATACCATAACATACTGTCTGTCCTCTCCAAATAACCAGTAATCTCTCTCATACAAAGACTCTGCTGTCGCTCTGTTAGCATTTCCCGGGCAGCCAGGTTTAACTTTTCACACTTTGGTTCTCTTTCTCATTCCAAACTTAATTAAAAGATGAACTTCGGGGGGGAAACGCGTGAAGTACCATCCGGCCAAAAAATCTGAAAGGTTTTTATAAATTGAAATAAACATTTCATGAATCTGGTTCACTGAGCAGAGTGCTGAAATGACAGAGTCAGACTGTTTATCATCTAAAAATAATATGCCAAAATTACATCTGTATTGATACCTTTTTGTATTTATTGTTCTAATGTCAGTGAATAATGTTGAGAACATTTCTGGCTCATTTTCCCCTCCAAAGTCAAAAGAAAGAAAGAAATTAAATTTGGCTCTAAAGAAAATAAAGGATTGTTTTTAGGACTATAAGAATTTGTATTTATTTGTAACATTTTTTTTTTTGCAATTGCAATTATTTTCATGAAAATTAAGCACATTTACTCCCCTTAATTATCATTACCATAATGAAATAACTTGCATTCTCATTACTGTAATGCAATATAATAAATTAATAAATAAATTGTGTTACACCATTAAGTACTTATATATCATGTTAACATTTGATTGCTGATTTTAATTAAAAAAACATTGTATTACAGTCAAGTTATTTCTGTACTGTAATGATAATCTAACGAAAAACATCAAAATAATGAGAATAAATAATAGAAATGTTATATTATTGAGAACATCCTGACACTTTATGAAAATTCAGAAGAAAATACACTCAATTTTCTTTATGTAAAATATAGTGTTTTCTTTTAATTTGGAGGTGAATATGACAAGACATGTTTTGACAAGATTCATCTTAATTTTCTTTTAGTCGTATGAGCGAATGAAGAAAAGTGTTTGCTGTTCCATTTTCTGCCAATAATGTTAATATGCTAATAGCTGCCTATCATAAATCAAATTCATTTGTTCTGATGACAAAATGAAAATAATTTAAATGTAAACGTCACAGAGTTATGAAACATTACACAAATCTGCCAAAAGCTAATATCAGCTCTTTGTGTTCTGGTCTCTTGGGAAGGGCAGCTCTGAGAGCCTTTGATTAAAGCAGCGGGTGCCATTGGTCTAACCTGATGAAAGGCTGTTTGAGGTCAAATGTCGAGACTCTCATCATTAGCATGACACTTGCCCTCAGGCCTGTAAACGGTAGTTGCTACAGTTAGCTGACCAAACACGGCTGAAACAGCACAGCGTCCTCTTCCTCAAACCGTACTCATAATCATCCTCATGGAGAGTTATGATGGAGGGACACCACTGAGGAGGAATAGTAGAAATTGAAGAAATTGTGATGAGTTGCATTGAATTTTTAAATGCAATTTATGTGGGACATTAAATAATATGAGCAATATCACACTGGTAGCCGTGAGATATTGCTGTACATCGGCACGGCTGTGATTCGGCCATAGGCACGAGGATGTAGGTAATCATAAAGTGCCAATATACAGCCCTATCGCACGGCTACGAGTGTGATATTGCGTTTATACAACAGTCAGACGGCACGAGTGTGTAAATACATAAGAAAAACAGCAGCGGAGTGTCTTCAAAAACCCTCTTTTGTGTGGAACTGCTTCCTTCCGCCACAGATTCAAATCTCAGTTTCACAGTTTAACAGCTGAGCTCAAGATCCATTACTAATTCAAAAACGTCACTTTAGAACTAACGAAGGAACGTTGAGTTGCTTCATTAAAAGCTCACTGTATTGTGGAGTCGAGTATTACGAGAGAGAGATGGACTGAGCGAGTGTGATTACCTGCATCTGATACAGCATTCATTTTCCAGCTCAATCTCATATATCAAACATTAGTTTGAATGTCCGCTGAGGAAAGCGATATCTTTGTCGGACTGACCTTTCATCTGATTTTCGATGACAGCGCTGCTCACTGCATCTGTTAACCGCGTCGCGTCTTACAAGCTGTTATTGAAAGTAAAAATAACTTCTGTTTCAGTCTCTTTCAATATACAAGTCTTTACCGCTGACTCGTAAAGCAGTCTCTTGTCGCCATCTAACGGCGGAAAAAAATGTCACTTTATTAACAAACCGCATATTTACCCAAAACGAATTATATCTCATGTTTAACCACTATAGAGACATCAGAGCCAGCGGCAAATTCTCCGAAAACGTCAAAGCAAATTTTCAAATAGACGTTATCTTTATTAGGTAACGTTATCTTTAATAGACGTTATCTTTACATAAACCGCATATTTGAAGTCAAAACAAGTACATTCTCGCCTAAAAAAAATCGTAAAACTACATTACGTGACACAAAAATAGTATTATTAATAAAATCATAATGGATGTGAGCATCTGACATGAGGCTCTCTTTGAGAAATACCGCAAGCGGAGTGATACAAACGGTGAAACGGTTGGAGGAGTTCTGTTTTCACTCTAACATCGCACTATTATCAGCCAATCAGAATCGAGGACCAGATAAAACAAGTTGTATAAATATATACTGTATATTCAAATAGAAAATTACAGCTTGATTATTAATACAGTGAAGGTGTCAAAAAAAACAAATTAAAAGGTACAAAATATATTTTTTTATGTTTTTTAAGTTTCATATTATTAGGCTGATTTGCATAACTTCATCAAACTGAAATGAATGTTTCAGAGTGTCACAAACCAGCTAACACCACAAAAGACCACAGTTCATCAGATTTATTTCTGATACATACTGTTGTTTGTGCTGTACTTTTCCCTTGATGTCAGCAACAGGAACTGGTTAGTTAAAGGGATCTTAGAAAATGAAATGTGAAACTGACAACACAAATTGATTATCAGTTAAAACAATATTCAATTTATTCAAACAGTGTTCAATTTAATGTGGTACTGATAATATTTTAACCAATATGTTCGGACATTAAAATGTAATGCGTAAATTAATTACTTTATTTACAGCTGTACTGGTCTTAAATTATAAGTACAAAAACAAAAATATTGCATATTTATTTGCAGAATAACAAAAATAGACAGTTTTTTTTTTCAAAATTGTAAATAAAACAATGATTATACAATTTCGGTATTTCTGCCCATTTTCACGTTTATAATAATAATAATAATAATAATTCATTACATTTATATAGCACTTTTCTAGGCACTCAAAGCGCTTTACATTGTGAGGGGGTATCTCCTCATCCACCACCAGTGTGCAGCATCAATGTTTAATTTAATGTGTTACGTACTGTTTCTTTGTAATTATTTGTGAAATTTACATTCAGCATCAATTTCAAAGCACAGAGGTCAAAAGATCAAGTTTGTGTTTGTTCACTTTAGCTGCCATTCATTTTCTCACCTGGATGCCTCCCATAGTTCAGCAGGTGTGGAGAAGTATGACAGTTGTTCCTCTAGACACCTAACAGCTAAGAGGGATAGTTGAGTAAGCTGCTTTAGGATTGACAAGCGGTGCTCAGCCAATCAGATCCAGCCGTGTCGGAGCGACATCAGCAGAGTTGCCCTCAGGGGTCTCATGCCTCAGCGACGGCTCCATGATGGACGGCCGCACGTCTTTGCACCTGTGATGTCAGATAACTACAGCGATAAGAAATAGACTGAAAATCCCTCCCACTTAGCATGACTGGGTCACTCACTGAGCACCGTGTTCATCCCACCTGCAGCCCGAAGCTCTGGTCTGAAAGATAGAGAATATATCTATACTTTCCCACACTTGCAAATGCCACCACACGGCCCGAATGCTGAAATGTCTGTCTTACTCTTAAACTAAGACACCACAGGTGACGAGGGTCAAATTTTTTACTAATATACAGTATCGCCACTTCCCCAGTTAATTAATCAGTACCTTAAAACATGACATTTAGTAAAACAGGTTTTCTTAAATGGTACATTTAAATATGAAAATGAGGCATTGTCTAATTAAAAATTAACTAATTAGCATACATTTCCAGAACAGAAATCTAAACGTTGGGTTTTGTTGCTGTTTTCTGAGGCGGAAAACTGATGTTCAGATATGTAATCTGAATATTACATAAAACCAGATTCAGATTTCTTGTTTCATTTTATTGACATATTAGAGTTAAAGGTTTTTACAGAAGGAACTTTTGATTATCTCTTGTTTATTATCATTCCTAAATCAGAAAATACTGTAAACAGCCAAAAAAAAAAAAACCTTTGTACCATGTTTTTAGGAATAATGCATGTAAATATATAAATCAGTGTGAATTATATATGAACAAACCCCCTCAGTAAAAACCTTCACAATATAGATAGGAATACAACTACTAAGTTTAAGCTACTGAAGTGGAGAAAAAAGTAGTAGTAGCCTTAAAGAGGCCATATCATGAACATTAGCGACTAGCATCTCAAGTTTATTTTAAACCAAGTCTTTCGTTATTTTAGTCTGACTTTAGACTCCAAGGAATCAGCATTGAGTGTCTTTTAGTCCATATCAGTAGCTTTGAGGTCTTCTCTATGCTAATTAACTTTCAGCACATTTGCATTTAAAGGTGCTGTATGTAGGATTGACACCAAGTGTTTGAACTAGGTATTGCAGTCCAAATTCAAAATATTGGAGAGGATATTTATCACCCGGCCCCTCCTCCTCAGACTTGACGCACACGCAGGTCGCCAGATTGACGACACCAACAGCAACGAGCGCACTTGACGATGAATGAAATGAAATACGCTGTGTTTTCCGCCAACTGGCAACCCCCGGGGTGCCAAAATACAATTGGGTAAACTGGCAGTGGGCGGGTTAGAGACCAAAACAGAGACAGACATTCTGACATGGAAAGCACATTTTTTTAAAGGAGAATAACTGACTGTAGCATTTTTTTTCAGATAAACAAGTATGTTAACTTAGCATGTTTCTTAAATATCTGCAACATATTATGGTATTTTTATGCTTTAGTAGAGTCAAAAACTTACATACAGCACCTTTAAATTTTACAGTCTTAACATTTCAGAAACATGGACTGCTATACTGATGACATCATCTAGAACTCACAAGTGTTTCGTCCAATCAATGCTCTCTAAAAAGAGAATTTTCTTCCTCTTTATCCATGAAGAGGGTGCTTACGTACAGTAGAAGTCTTAAAGGCACAAACAAAAACAGTCTGTTTAATTTTATGAGTCAGAGATGGTGGTCATGAAAGGCGGAATTACAAGTTTTGTTGAAAGAAACATTGATTAAAAAAAAAAGTATGTATGACACTGGAACGCTGTCAAAATCAAGAATATGACTTTCATGAATCCTAATCTGGCCTGTGTATGACCTGTGTAGATTTGCTGTGTTCTGTGAAGCGGAAAACACACTGACATCTGTCTTGTACTGTAATTTCCAGCTGAATGCATGTAAAGCTCGGCGTGAATGTGTGCACTCTTTGTTTAAAGCAGTCTGTAAATGATAGTTCATTAGTCAATGACATGCTTGTTTGCCTTAAACCAAGCGTGACAAATTGGGTTATTCCTATCACACTGGGACACAAAAACCTAGGAAGATATTGACTGGGCGAAGGATAAATATTGCCTTATATAATTTACAATAATTACACAAAAAGATCAAAGTTGTGGGTCACTGTCATATTAAAAATTGCTCAATAAACTCCACAGAAACAGCTTGTTACACCTTCAGTTATGAGCGTTTGGCTCATGCAATAAAAGAAAGACACATTTCTGTTTTAGGTCAAGATCAGATGCTTTTTATAGACGTACAAATTAGAACAATGGTTGAATCTATCATAATCAAACTTGGTGTGTTTTTTATGGTATAATAGTCTTTTGTCCTAACATTGCTTCGTTTTTAACATAAAAAAAAAACAGTGCTAATTTTTTCTGTTTAAACCATATGCGAACTTCCAAACTGTAATAGTTTGCCATTTTTAGATAATTTCCTTAAATTTAGGAAGGTCCTGTTAGCAGCTATCAATACCACAAAACATTAGGAACAAATCTTGTTTATGCAAATATGGCTATGTCAACAACATGACAGGAATAACCAAATTTGTTGGACAAATTTACACTGTATTCTAAAATCAAAGTTGAACGGCCGATTTATCAATATTTATAATAAATATTTGACCTTACAGTTTTTGCATCTGGCATTGTTGTCAAAAAAATGAAAAGAAAAAATGAAAACTTACTTAAATATCTTTTGGGTACGTAAACCTTTTTGTTTATTCTATAGCCTGTTTTGTCCAAGTACGTCCCAATTACAGATTTATGTGTAGACTAATATCTTTATTAACAGGCATTGTCCTATTATTAAATAAATTAAATAATGACGAATCAGCGTCAAATACTCTGTGAGAGAAACCATGGTTCTTCTATATTCATATAACACTAAAATATGATCATTTGTTATTATGAAATAATGTGTATTATAAATTTGTTGATGTTATTGTAAAAATTGGAAAAGGCCGAAAAATCCCAGAGACTGAACATCTCGATGTGTTCACGGGCAGAAAACACTCTGCATGAGAGCCTCTTAAAGGGTCAAAAGTGTGGCGCTGAAGGCCCACATGGGGGCTTTCAGGGGTCAAAGTTCAGCAGTGTTGTTCAGTAAAGTCTCTTTGTAACATGGATCTCTTGAGACGCGGAAACCTGCTGAAGTTCGGATGAACAGAGATTGGTTTATGTACGTAATAATCATAATCAGACAACAGAGAATATACAAACATCTTCTCTTACTGAAACTATTTTCAATTCACATTATTCTTTGTTCATTTTTGATTTATTCCAAATATCTCAAATGAAGAAAAATTGAAGAAAAAGAAAACGAAAAATTGAAAGTAAATTATCTTACTCTTACTCAATTATCATTATTCTTTTCTTAATTTTTTTATTTATTTCAGATATCTCAAAAATTAAAGCATATTTTGAGGCCAAAGTGAGCCATATATGCGTGACATGGACAATATTTTAAAAGAAAAATGTAAAGTTATTTTATTTAATACAAACATGTTCTCTTACTAAAACTTTTTTCACTTATTATTATACTTTTCTTAATTTTTTTTATTTATTTCCGATATCTCAAATGTAAAATTAAAGCATGTTTTGAGGCTAAAATGAACCATATGTATATGTTTGAAATGGACTATATTTTAAAAGAATAATTCAAAGTTATTTTTTAATATACAAACATCTCTTACTGAAACTATTTTCAATTCACATGATTCTTTTTTCATTTTTTATTTATTTCAGATATCTCAAATGTAAAATTAAAGCATATTTTGAGGCCAAAGTCAACCATATATGTGTGACATGGACAATATTGTAAAAGAAAAATTAAAAGTTTTTTTTATATATATAAAAACATCTCTTACTAAAACTTTTTTTAATTCTCATTATTCTTTGTTCATTTATAATTTATTTCAAGTATCTCAAATGTAAAATTAAAGCATGTTTTTCAGCTAAAATGAACCATATATGCATGAAATGGACAACATTTAAAACATTTTTTGTATTATTTCTTTATTTTTAGTACCAACAAACTTTGGTAAATTTAGCAAGTTTGAGCAAAAATGCATCATTCTGCAACATCCAAGAATGCAAATGACAAATAAATAGCACTGCAAAATAAACATATACATCTTTAAACATCAACAGTAATACTACACTCTCTTCCAGGGACTTACATAAAAATGATTATGGTTTTTACTATAACACAGTTTGTTTTAAATAAAGCTTTGCAGGTTTACTTGGCACATGTACGTAATAAATAGCTAGTCATCTTTATCAACACACAGCTGTTTCGGCTTGAGTTTATTTCAAAACATTTGAAATCCATATTCAACAACAACATTGTTGTACTGTATGCAGTGTTTTCAACGTTTTGCATGTGTTGCATTTGTCTATTTACGGTCTAAACTTGTTTTGTAGGTTCAATATGCTGCAGTATATGTCCTGCAGCTCCTCTAGAAATGTTTGGTTAAGATTTTTTTCTACAAAGTCTAGATGAAAACCTTCTTATCCCATCTTCACATACGCTTGGCCAGCACATCTTTGAACCTGGCTCGATTCAAGACCTCCCCAGCATGTCTTCTACAGCACAAAGCCAAGATCTGGTTTCATCTGTAGCGTGAGTCGTTTGGTTTGGTTTGGTTTTCTTGTCCTTACAGCCTCGAGATTCAAGTTGGCTTTATACTGGAGGTTTGCTGGCGTACGTGAGGCTGGCATTGCAGACATGGATATTAGGTAGTTTTTGTGGGTGTTTAGTCTCAGGATTTGCTTTCAGGAGGCGAAGTAGGAGCTCTGCATGGAATAGAGGCGGTCGATGGGGTTTCCCACGCGGGTCTGAAGGGATCCGGCTTCTGACGCAGCCATGAAGCAGTCGCTCAGACTGGTCAGAGACGTGTCGCTGTCAATGTCGTGGAAAATCGAGTCGTTTCCTGAAGAAGGACAACAAAATGAGATCTATGTACTGAAAAAGTCACACGAAACAGCATTTTTAAAGAAAATATGAGTGGTGTTTGTTGTTCAAAAGTTTGGGCTCGGTACGATTTTTTTATTTTTTGAAAGACATCTCTTCTGCTCATCAAAGCTGCATTTATTTGATCAAAAATACAGCAAAAACTGTAATATTGTGAAATATTATTACCATTTGAAATAGCTGTTTTCTAGTTGAATATATTTTCAAATGTAATTTATTCCCGTGAAGCAATGCTGAATTTTCAGCAGCTTCAGAAATCACACAGAATTCATTATATGCTGGTTTTGGAAACATTTCTTTTCAATGTCGAAAACAGTTGTGCACCATCATTTTTTAACTCAAATTGTTTTTTATCCAGGATCTTTGATATATAATCTATATATCATATGATGACTGGAATCTTTTGTAGTATTATAAATGTCTTAACTGTCACTTTCGATCAATTTAATGCATTCTTTCCAAATAAAATAATTAATTTCTTTAAAAGCAAATAATACAGACCCCCAGCTTGATCTTAATGTGATAAAATAACATCAAACATAACATTTTACACAATATTTACTTAAAATCGCTAAGAATGTTTGAATATAGAAAGTTATCAATCGTTTGGTTTGGTTGGGTTTTTTTTTTGGCTTTCCCTCATCATAAGAAATGTACATCTACTGCTAATTTGGAGGCAAGGCAAGGCAAGGCAAGTTTATTTATATAGCATATTTCGTCTGCTCAGATTTTCTGGTTCTAGTCAGAATCCTGGCAGCAGCGTTCTGGATGAGCTGCAGCTGTCTAATGGTCTTCTTGGGAAGGCCGGTGAGGAGACCATTACAATAGTCCACCCTGCTGGTGATAAAGGCATGAACAAGTTTCTCCAAGTCTTGACTGGAAACAAAACAACTGATTCTTGCAATGTTTTTGAGATGATAGTATGCTGATTTAGTTACTGCTTTGACATGACTACTGAAACTTAGGTCTGTCTCCAGAATCACACCAAGTTTCTTGACTTGATTTTTAGTTGTTAGACTCCTAGAATCAAGGTATGCATTCACCTTGAGAACTTCATCTTTGTTTCCAAATGCAATGACTTCAGTTTTCTCCTTGTTTAACTGAAGAAAGTTTTGGCACATCCAACTGTTAATTTCATCAATGCATTGGCAGAGGGAGTCAATGGGGCTGTAGTCATTTAGCGATAAGGCTAGGTAAATCTGGGTATCATCAGCATAGCTGTGATAGGCAATTTGTTTTTTTCTCATTATTTTACTTAGTGGGAGCATATACAGGCTAATCAAGAGCGGTGCAAGAATTGAGCCTTTTGGGACTCCGCATGTCATGGACGTCCATTCAGACTTATGCTCTCCTATACTCACTTAATAACATCTCCCTTGTAAGTATGACCTTAACCATTTGATAACCATCCCAGAAAGCCCGACCCAGTTTTCCAGTCTCTCTAGAAGTATGTTATGATCGACAGTGTCAAACGCAGCACTGAGATCTAGTAGTACCAGCACTGATATTTTGCCAGAATCAGAATTTAATCGAATATAATTTATTATCTTAATGAGCTCTGTCTCTGTGCTGTGATGCGGTCGGAAACCATATTGAAAATTGTCCAGGTATCCATTTAAGTTTTAAGTATTTGTTCAGCTGATTAAAGATTACCTTTTCAATAATCTTGCCTATTAAAGGAAGATTTTATATTGGTCAATAATTGCTCAAAATGGTGTTATCAAGATTGCTCTTTTTTCAGAAGGGGTTTAACAACTGCAGTTTTCAGGGAGTTTGGAAAAGTCCCAGAAAGAAGTGAGGCGTTTACCACTTCTAAGAGATCTGCTTCTAAACAGTTAAGCACCCTTTTGAAAAAAGATGTGGGAAGTGTGTCAAGATAGCAGGTTGACGATTTAAGGTGCTGTACTATTTCTTCCAAAATTTTGCTGCCAATTGCTTCAAAAATAGACATAGTATCTTTTTTTGATATTGTGGTCGAATCTTTCTGACCTCTGCATAATTTGGGGATGTGCTAATCGCCTTCCTGATTTTATTGATCTTCTCAGAAAAGAAGGAAGCAAACTCATTGCATTTGCTGTCGGAGAGCATTTCACTGGCAATCTGACTTGGGGTATTTGTCAGTCTCTCAAAAGTAGCAAAAAGAGTGCGAGTGTTGTTTAAGTTACTGTTTATAAGGTTTGAGAAGGTCTAGCTGTGGCTAGTTCCACATTGAAAGCATGAAGGCTGTCTTTTATCGATCTATAGCGAATTTCAAGTTCGTATTCCACCACCTCCGCTCAGCTTTTCTGCATTGTCTTTTCATAATGTGTACTGCTGTTGATTTTCTCCAAGAAAGAAAAATTACACTAATTATTATTTTATTTCCCTTCTTCCAAAGACCCTGATTATCAATAAACATATTAAGTTATAAACAAAAAAAATCATAATGACCCCAAATAAAATTATTTTCATTTTTACTTAAATGGTTATCAGTTCCTTAATTTCAACCAATTAATACCACTATTTGGTGGGTATTCAAAGGCAGACATATTTAATATACCATTAAAAGAAATTACATACATGAGAAAAATATATTTTTAATATGTAGAATGACATTATTATATGTATATATTCTAATACATTAAATCATTCTGGTTAGCATTTTGTCAAGGAATTTAACAAACCAACAAACATAAATAATATATATATTATAATATATATGAAGAGTTTCAGATCAAAGCCTCTATGCTGAAAATTTCCTGCTACAATTAAGCATTTTTATCGCTCCTATGCTAGGTTCAGAAATTTCACTTTAAGGGCCGTATAGGTCCTTTCATGCCATAAAGTGAAATTGGAGTGGCCTAATGGTTAGAGAGTCGGACATGTAACCCAAAGGTTGTGGGTTCGAGTCTTGTACCGGCAGGGGTTGTTGGTGGGGGGAGTGAATGTACAGCACTTTCTCTCCAATCTTCAATACCACGACTGAGGTGCCTTGAGCAAGGCACCGAACCCCCAACTGCTCCCCGGGTGTGTGTGTGTTCACTGCTGTGTGTTGTGTGTGCACTTAGGATGGGATAAATACTAGTATTCCTAGTATGGGTCACCATACTTGCCCACATGTCACTTCACTTCACTTCACTAAAAGGAAACAAAACTTAGGAGCCATCTAAAAATGCTAATTTTAGATGAAAATTTCATATGGCACTTAGAGGCTTTTGCATCTGAACTCTTCATATATATATATGTGTGTGTGTGTGTGTGACCCTGGACAACAAAACCAGTCAGAAGGGTCAATTTTTTTAAATTGAGATTTATGCATCATCCGAAAGCTGAATAAATAAGGTTTCAATTGATGTGTGGTTTGTTAGGATTTGACAATATTTGGCTGTGATACAACTATTAGAAAATCTGGAATGGGTGCAAAAAAAATCAAAATATTGAGAAAATCGCCTTAAAGTTGTCTAAATGAAGTTCTTAGCAGTGCATATTATTAATCAAAAATTAAGTTTTTATATATTTACAGTAGGAAATTTACAAAATATCTTCATGGAACATGATCTTTACTTAATATCCTAATGATTTTTGGCATAAAAGAAAAATTTGTAATTTTGAACCATACATGTATTTTTGGCTATTGCTACAAATATACCAAGCGACTTAAGACTGGTTTTGTGATCCAGGATCACATATACATATATATATATATACACTTATATATAAAATTTGGTGTTGGCTATGAAAAAGCAGTATCAATCGATCTCTAATAGTGACAGTAATAGTTTTAGCAAGCACAGCCAATAAACAAATATGTTAAACTCATTGAACAGAAGCTTTTAGTACAAAGAGTTTGTTCAGTCCTCAAGGACGCAGTTTACTGTACGCTCTAGAAATATGATTACCCACCAGACTCTCAACTGCTTTTCAAAGCTGTAACTGGCTATAAACCGTTATATAAAAGAGCACATAAACTACCATTGTGCGTCAATCGCAGGGGACAAAGCTCTCATCAATTGTGTAATCGTGCGCATGTGTACGCAGCAGATCCACGCTCACTTTCTCGGGAGCGCTGTGTGTAATTTTATAGGCTTCTCAAAAACTAATTGACACTGTTACATAAGAGTGAAGACAGTTAATGGCACTTTTATTTTTATTGGGCCCATACGTGGCATTAGCAGATGCTTCTGGTCAATATCATTCAGAAGAAATGCAACGGGACATGAGGTTTGCTGTGGTAACATCCCTCCAGATAAAGCGCATGCAGGATTACGTGTTTCTCGATGCATTCTGCACTCACCGTACGGATTCATGTGATCTCCGGGCATCTGCGGAGGGGTCAGACCATGCTGGAACGGGTCTGTGCTGTATCCGTTGGTCTCCATGGAGCCTAAATGATGTTGTGGAGGTGGAGCCAGTGGCGTATAAGAGTTCATCAGATTCTCCATTCGGCTTGAGATCACATCTGCAGAAAACACACAGAGAGATGAGTTATTAGAAACATAAAACAGGGTTAAAACTGCTAAAGACTTGCATATGTTGGCTCTGTCGCATTTGTGTGTGTTTAGTACCTTGTCCGAGTCTCTGAGGGTTTTGCTGCTCTTGTTGTTGCTGTTGTCGGCGTGCTAATTTCTTCATCTGACCGTAAAAAGAGGAACAGACAAATATTGAATAATTTTTAAGATCATAAAAGATTGTATGCGTATTGAACCATATAAAAGAGTTATTTTGGCCAGGGGTTTACAAACCAGGGTTCAGGGAATCTCAGGTAGTGTTATTTTAGTATTTCTTATTTACTATTTTATGTATGTATGTAGATATATATATATATATAATATATAATACAGACTATACGGTGCATCCATAATTAGAATGTCGTGGAAAAGTTCATTTATTCAGTAATTCAACTCAATTTGTTAAACTCGTGTATTAAATAAATTCAGTGCACTGACTGAAGTAGTTTAAGTCTTTTGGTTCTTTTAATTGTGGTGATTTTGGCTCACATTTAACAAAAAAAAACCAATTCACTATCTCAACATATTAGAATATGGTGACATGCCAATCATCTAATCAGCTCAAAACACCTGCAAAGTTTTCCTGAGTCTTCAAAATGGTCTCTCGGTTTGGTTTACTAGGCTACACAATCATGGTGAAGACTGTTGATCTGACAGTTGTCCAGAAGACAATCTTGACACCCTTCACAAGGAGGGTAAGCCACAGACATTTATTGCCAAAGAAGCTGGCTGTTCACATTGTGCTGTATCCAAGCATGTTAACAGATATTTGAGTGGAAGGAAAAGGTGTGGAAGAAAAAGTTGCACAACCAACTGAGAGAACCGCAGTTTTATGAGGATTGTCAAGCAAAATCGATTCAAGAATTTGAGTGAACTTCACAAGGAATGGACTGAGGCTGGGGTCAAGGCATCAAGAGCCACCACACACAGACGTGTCAAGGAATTTGGCTACAGTTGTCGTATTCCTCTTGTTAAGCCACTCCTGAACCACAGACAACGTAAGAGGTGTCTTACCTGGGCTAAGGAGAAAAAGAGCTGGACTGTTGCTGTTGTTGGTCCAAAGTCCTCTTTTCAGATGAGCAAGTTTTGTATTTCATTTGGAAACCAAGGTTCTAGAGTCTGGAGGAAGGGTGGAGAACTCATAGCCCAAGTTGCTTGAAGTCCAGTGTTAAGTTTCCACAGTCTGTGATGATTTGGGGTGCAATGTCATCTGCTGGTGTTGGTCCATTTTGTTTTTTGAAAACCAACGTCACTGCACCCGTTTACCAAGAAATTTTGGAGCACTTCGTGCTTCCTTCTGCTGACAAGGTTTATGGAGATGCTGATTTCATTTTTCAGTAGGATTTGGCACCTGCCCACACTGACAAAAGCACCAGAAGTTGGTTAAATGACCGTGGTGTTGGTTTGCTTGACTGGCCAGCAAACTCAC
Organism: Sinocyclocheilus anophthalmus; assembly: GCA_018155175.1. Taxonomy (NCBI): domain Eukaryota; kingdom Metazoa; phylum Chordata; class Actinopteri; order Cypriniformes; family Cyprinidae; genus Sinocyclocheilus; species Sinocyclocheilus anophthalmus. The sequence goes on from JADLZN010005925.1 coordinate 195,797, forward strand.
CATACCTGAACCCCCCTAGAGAATCTATTTGGTATTGTCAAGAGGAAAATGAGAAACAAAGACCAAAAAATGCAGATGAGCTGAAGGCCACTGTCAAAGAAACCTGGGCTTCCATACCACCTCAGCAGTGCCACAAACTTGTCACCTCCATGCCACGCCGAATTGAGGCAGTAATTAAAGCAAAAGGAGCCCCTGCCAAGTATTGAGAACATGTACAGTAAATGAACTGAAGGTAAATTTTTCCAGAAGGCCAACAATTCACTAATAATGTTTTTTTTTATTGGTCTTATGAAGTATTCTCATTTGTCGAGATGGTTTTTGTTCAATGTGCGCCAAAATCACACAATTAAAAAACAGACTTAAACTACTTTCAGTCCTGTGTGCATTGAATTATTTAATCCGAGTTTCACAATTTGATTGAATTACTGAAATAATAAATTTTCCCTACCTTCTACTTTATGTGAGATGCACTGTATATACTGTATATAATATATATAATATCCCCCCCCCCCCCCAATTTTCTTTAATTTCAGTTACATATTTTAGCAATTTTGTTTTAGCAGCAGTTGTTTTTTTTAAAAATAAACATTTGTTTATTTTTTATTTCAGGTTTACTTTTTACTTTGATTTACTTTATTTCATTTACAAAATTGTTTAATAATTTTGTTTTAGTTAATAATAATCCTGCCTCAGACAATGTTAGCAAACATAAACATAAAAACTATAAAAATAGGTTTAACTAAATAATTTGAATTTAAATAAATATAGAAGTTGAATATCTATAATATTATATATATATTTATTATAAGCTATATATATAGTATCTATATATTATATATATATTATAACATAACACTAACTTCACAAATATTTATAATATTATTTTTCACAGTATAAATAGGGTCTTATATAGCTGTATATATATAGCTGCCTTTAACATTTTAGGATGTGCATTCCTATAATGATATTTGGGCATCCATGGCATCTAAAGAATTGAAAACCCCTGACTTAGTTAAGATCGCTGAACATGCTCACCTTTGCTCTTTGGTTCTGAAACCATACCTGAACGACTCTAACACTTAGACCGGTTTCAGCTGCCAACGTCTCTCTGACCTGAAATAACAGGAACATATTACTTCATCTGAAGTACTCTCACATACCCAGACATTTGACCACTGGCATGAAGTGCTTGCCATTTTTTTTTACATTTACATTTTTTTTTACAACTCATGAGATAGCCTGTATCGTTTTTGCTATTTTTACATGCAATATGCATAATGTGGTCAATAGTTTTTTTTTGTTGTTGTCAATTTTAGAAGCAATACGCATCAGATCAGATGGTCCAGAGTTTTTGCAATTTTTACATGCAATACACATCAGATGGTTCACAGTTTTTTGCCAATTTTACATCCAATATGCATCAGAAGATCCATAGTTTTAGCCATATTTCCATGCTAAATGCATAATGTGGTCCATAGGTTTTTGCCAATTTTAGATGCAGTATGCATTAGATGCTCCATATAGTTGTTATTTTTACATGCAATACACCTCAGAAGATCCATAGTTGTTGCCATTTTTACATGCAATACGCATTAGATGATCCATATAGTTTGTGCAATTTTTATACTGCATGCAATATGCATCAGATTGTTCATAGTTTTTGCCAATTTTAGATGTAATATGCATCAGATGGTCCATTATTTTTTTGTCATTTTTACATGCAATGCGCATCAGATAGTCCATAGACTGCTGTATAATAATGGATTAGTATAATACTGTAACCTGTGCCTCTACAGTAAGCACAGGTCGCGCATTCAAAAACTGAAATGGGTTCATTTGGTTGTATTCCCTCTAGAAATCTTCTGAAGGATGGTCTCACCTTTCGGCATGGTTTGGATGACACCTCAAAGGAGGCCTTGAATGCACGCCGCTGCAGGGTGGTGAGGATGGTGCGAGGTCTCTTGGGTCTGCGTGGGTCTTTGCTGTCATCGGCTCCTTTGCCCTGACCTCCTGCTCCTTTCTCCGGCTTCAAGTCCAGATCTTCATCCTCACTTTTGTCTGCAGAAACAAGCTTTTTAAAATCACCTTTCCATGGAGAGCATACGAGACGAGAGGAAAAGAAAGCGTTGTTCTCACCGGAGTCAGACATGTCCGGGCTGACCGCGTGCAGTAAGTCCTTCTCCTTCTCGTAGTCGTTCTTGCACAGCAGTTGTCCTTCCTTCAGGACAAACTCGTCTCCTTTACACAGCTGTCGCTCGCACACACAGCAGCAGAAGCAGCCTAGATGATACACACTTTCTAGTGCGCGCATCACAAATTCAGTGGGAGCGATCTTCTCCAGACAGCCAGTGCATTTGGCTGCAAACAACCTGATTAGGAGAACAAAACATAAATCGATGCTGTTTACTTTCTTAAAACATGTTTCTGGTCTTATTGTGCACAATTCACTAATGCATGTTATGCCAAATAATCAAAAATTATCACAGTTTCCACAAAAATATGAAGTAGCACAACTGTTTTCAACATTGATAATAATCAGAAATGTTTCTTGAGCAGCAAAGCAGCATATTAGAATGATTTCTGAAGGATCGTGTGACACTGAAGACTGGAGGAATGATGCTGAAAATTCAGCTTTGCATCACAGGAATAAATTACATTTTACAATATATTCACATAGAAAAAAATTCATTTAAATTGTAATAATATTTCACAATATTCCTGTTGGTACTGTATTTTTAATCAAATAAATGCAGCCTTGGTGAGCAAAAGAGACTGCTTTCAAAAATATTTTAAAAAAATTGTACACACACCAAACTTGGTGTACTGTAAAGTAGGTTAGATCATCGATTTTAGCTCATCAATCACAAATAAGTGCTAAACCAAATACATAAACAGTTTTTAAAAATGACACACTGTACACTACATAGCAGGACCTCCTGTCGTAATTATCTGAAGTACAATGTGAAACAGAGAGGCACAAGAGCGAGTCACTTCTTGGGTTAATACTCAAACCCCCTGGCGTGAGACTCGCTGCAAAGCTCAATAATTCTGAAGCATTAAGCAGATCTTCCCTCAGAGCTCGGTCTTCTCCCTCACCAATAAAGTTCATCCATCAATATCACAGGCACACAGATCAATGCGTGACTGACACCGGACGCCCCAGCGGTGCCGCGCTCATGATTATGACTTTGAAAGAGATTTTTAATAAGCCTCCAGATATGATGGTATCATGAGGTGAGACGCATAAAAGAGTCAATATTCAGCGACGGACCCACAGGAAGTACCCACATTAATATCTCTATTGATTCTCCCAGACAGCATTGAAGGAGACTTCTGCTGACATCTCCTGCTTCTCAGATGTTTCTCCTGAGAAAAAAAACCCTCGGTAGTCTTTAGATTTCAGATCTCAAACGATGCAGAAATTTGTCAAAATCACAAAGTTTGCAATGAAAAGTCAAAGATCTCAATACGACTTTTCTTTTAGCTGTACTTTTATTGTATTGTATATACACTATAGTTCAAAATAATGAAAGAAATTGCTACTTTTATTCAGCAAGGATGCATTAAATTGATCAAAAGTGACAGTAAAGACATTTAAAAATGTTAAAAACATTTATATTTCAAATAAATGCCATTCTTTTGAACTTTCGATTCATCAAAGAATCCTGAAATTTTGTTATTTTATCATTTAAGTTAATTTTAAGCGACCTTAATCATCCATGTTTGCCACAAAAAAACAAAAGCGCACAACTGCTTTCACATAAAAAAAAAAAAAAAAAAATCCAAATGACACACTAGAATTTATTTCTGAAGATCGTGTGACAACTGAAGCTGCTGAAAATTCAGCTTGCATAACATCAAAATTACATTTACAATATATTCAATAGAAAACTCCCACTTTGGCATAACCGCACTCACGTTTTTTGAAGTTGTAAATAAAACAAAGTTTATTGGAGTATGTTTTACAATAAAATACTATTTCAGTTTATCTACTTCAAAATGTCATGTTTAATTCCATGTGTTACTTGCCATTTCTTTGGCCGTTTTTTTTTATTTTTTTTGTGAAATTTACTAGTGTAAACTGTTTCAAAGAAAATCCTACACCAATTTGTTTTTTGTTTATGAGCAACAAAAGCATCCCTTGTGAACAAGTACACTTTAAATGTTTTTCTTTTATTATTATATATATTCATACTACTATAATATTATTTGAATTATTTTTAATATATTTAATTTTATAATAGTTATAATTTAGGTTTTTAAAAAGAGTATTTATTATGGAAATAATATACTTTAAAATAATACTTAAGTGTGAACTGAATGTAATGATTTCAGACACTTAACTGAATGTTAATTCAATGAAAAGAAAATCAAACACATTATAGTTTACATTTCTATTAACTGAAATTATTTGCTTTTTGACCACTTCATGGACTTACGTACTTCTTTTTATATAATGTCCATATTATTTCTATTTTCATTGAAAAATGTTTTTTTATAATGTTGGATATATTAAAATATATTTTAACGTAATTTATATTAAAAGTTGTGTTTTTAATTTCACATTTGCAATTTAGTATATTCTAAATATGTTAATTTTAAATGTAGTATCGAATATCGGTTACAATTATAATAAAGAACTTTGCTTTAGTATGTTAGTCAACACATCAAAATAAGTGTACTTCTTTAAAGCATGACAAATTATTATTAAAACAATGATTTAAAATGTATTTTAAATTTCAATATGTATTGTTACATTATTACAAAGTGCACTTCTAAAAGTGATTCATTGTGTTTAAACAAAGAGTCAAAAAACTGGGAAAAAAAGGTGTAGAAACAATTTTCACGCAGAAATTACTAGTACATTTCACAAACAATTACAAATAAATAGCAATTAACACAGAGTTAAACATGAAAAGTAAAGAAGGGAAATATTATTTTCTTGTAAAATCTTTCAATTTAAAACTTCAAAACAATATTTTTTTTTCAATGTAAACAGCCTTTTATTTCATCGGTATTATGTTATCTAAGTACAATTTAAAAAAAAAAACTTTTAAGCTTTTTAAGTACACTTAAGTGCTTTTAAGTACACTAAGTGCACATTAAATACAATTATGCACACTTCTTTTTCTTTTTTTTACAGGGGATTGTTTGACTAATAATATGGAAATTAACAAAAGAAGAAGAATATGCATCTGGTGTTGTTGGTCTCTTTTATGTCTGAATGTGTGTGAAAATGTAGTGGTTTTGATTGACGCAGTGCAGTGGTTGAAACTAATCCCTCTTTAATACCATTAAAACAGCCTAAAGAAGGGAAAGTCTTCACGCTCAGTCAATCATGCTTAGAGAAGCCTTTAACCCTGTGATCTTCAGTGTGTGTATGTGATACTCATGTTTGCATGTGTGTGTGTGGTGGTGGTGGGGGTGGGTGTGGTTTTTATCCTTTCTGTGTATTTGTTTGCTATAGATCAGAAATGTAACAAACACAAACAATCATTTATCCCTCGTTTGCCGCCACCAAAGTTGTGGAGCGCAGCCGGGTCTGAATGGGCTTATGGAGAACCAGCAAACATCTCCAAACAGCAAACACCAGCCGACTGAGACACAGAGATTACTCACCACAACAGCTCTCAGACCAGCTTTAGGTGCTTTAGAAACATGAAGACATCATGTGGAATTCAATACAGGTGCCAAAATATACACTGACTAAAGTCTCAAATCCAAAGAGATATTCTTTATAAAAGTTAAGAGTCAGCCACGCCCTCCTAAAATGACTCATTTAAACACGCCCCCACATGTCAACGTCACAATGTGGGAAGATTTTAGATATCTATCTAATACAGACACTATTAAGATCACTACCCCAAGAGAAAAATATGAGAAGGACTCTCACGGTTGTCTAGAAGAAACAATTGAGATATTAATGAGATCTCATTTGTTAAGTTTTTACTATATAGTCTATAATATATAAATTCACCTGATAAATCCCCTAAATCTGCTGGTCTCTGCAGACACATGTATTCAATTGTAACTGGCACAAAATCATTTGAAAGAAATTAATCCTTTTTAAACCATTCTTTTTCCCATTGCCTTTGTGCCATTATAGACTTGCCGGCCTCTCAGTGTGTGTGTGTGTGTGTGTGTGAGCGTTTGATTTTTCCAACCGCCTCTTCCACATCCATACAGCACAGATGCATGTGCACTACAAAAGAGCTAAAGATGTCATTAAACACTGGAGCTTTCCTCTGAAGCTACTGTATGGAAAATACCCTGTAGTCCACACACACACACACAGGTTTGTTCTTATGATTTGTGGGGACTCTCCATAGGCGTAATGGTTTTTATACTGTACAGACCGTATTCTCTATTGCCCTACACCAACCCTACCCCTAAACCTACCCCTCACTGGAAACTTTCTGCATTTTTACTTTCTAAAAAAAACTCACTCTGTATGATTTATAGGCCTTTTGACTTATGGGGACCACTGAAATGTCTCACAAACAAATCACCTTCCTCGTTGTAATACCTATGTTATACCCATGTTATTATACACATTTGTGTCCTCATAAACCACATAAACATGCACACACACACACACGCACTCACTCATACATGCACGCACGCACACACACACACGGCACATTTACCATGTTTAACTGCATTCTGACCCTATCAATGCGTATAAACCACATCCACTCTCCTCTGTAAAATTCAAAAGGTCTCGGATGTATCTAGAGTCGGATGTGGGACTCTTGCTTAAATAATAATTTATTTAAACTTAAATTACTTGAAAAATGCAAAAAAAATGATATTTTTGTCTTGTTTTCCAGTACAAATATCTACACATTCTTAAATCAGATACATTTACTTGCAAGCATAATGATAATTAATTAGTCTTGTTTTTTGAGAAACTGATCAAAATGAAGTGAGTTTCTGCTTAAAACAAGAAAAAATATCTGCCAGTGGGGTCAGAAAAACATTCATATAAAGGGAAAACAAGTTTATTTTTCTGAGCCCATTGCAAGGCATTTTTTCTTGTTTTGTACATAAAGTCACTTAATTTGTATGCATTTTTAGAAAACTATTTTTTTAGCATTTACCACTTTTTAGCTTCAGACTTGGATTCATCCAGTCAGAGGATATCAAACATGTTTGATATTTTGAGCTGATTTTAGAACACATATTGTTTTCGTTTGCAAACGTGTCTCCTAGCACCAAGTCGCACATTTCTTTGCGAGTTTGTTGTGATCTTCAGATTTTAAAAGTCATGTAGTGTATTCCAACCTTAATTAGACTGAAGTTAAACACTGAGAGAGTAAAGGGAGCGTGTGTTTGTCCGGGGCCCCAATACAACACCTCCTGAAGCTCATCACTCACTGCTCAACACATATTAGCATGCTAATCGCCCACAGACATGCTAAATTCCTGATTAAGATCAAAACGTAAACACAGAGAGGCGCACAGGAAGCGTGTCAGGGTATCTTTGAAAAAGGAACATGAAGAAATTAATTTGAATGAATCTCATGAAATCTGCTAAAAATTTCCACACAAAAATAAATAAATAGACAAAAATAATTCAAGACAGAAAATAATTTTAATTTGGATGTGGAAAAAAAAACTACAATTGCATTTGCAAATTTGCAAAATACAAGTGCAGTATGTGTTGCTTCCTGAGCTTAAAAAACTAATAATGTTAAAATAATGAGAAAGATGTTTTTGCATCAAACCAATGATAAAGTTTGAGGGGAAATGCGATGAATTTTTATGAAAATAATGAAAAAATAATGTTAATAAAACTATTCATGTTAAAATGAAATGAATGTTAAAATATATTTTAATAACATATAATACTTAGATAATATTAAGAATAATATTTAGAATATTTATTATATATTTGATCACTTACTCTTTATTATGCATGATATTTTAGACTATAAATTATTTTGTAATATACTGTATACACACACTCAGAGTACACTGATGAACTGTGAATATTTTCTTTTTAATTGAATTATTTTCTGTTACTTTGCCTACCTAGACAGCTTTTTTGGCCATGAATATGCCTATGATATCCTATAATGCTATATAGCTAGGCTACATAAGACCATTAATAATTTTTATGTGAATAATATATCCACCTGTTCAGATGTAATGCTCACATAAAACTAAATTATGAACCGTTTCACAAGTAAACAGAAAATATAAAATGCTACAAAAGTCCCTTTAAGTAGCAATAGCAGGCGAGGATAGAAATACATAGATGATCAGATGAAAGAGCGAGAGACGAGGCAAGGTATTGATTTTGGCGAATACAGCAGGTACACAGTGTGTGTGTGTGTGTGTGTGTGTGTGTTTGGACAGCTGCTTTTCCTGAGTTTAGCAGCTCTATTCAGACTGGAGTTTACTCAGCTCGACCATAACAGCAAACAGAGTATGAGCGAATAATGAAGCACGCACACAAAAGACAACACACAAATGCGCGCACGCACACACGCACACACACACACACACAGAGGGCTACACTTGCTTTACACTTCAAAATAAAACCTTAGCTTCAGCGAAAAAACTTACCAAGAGCTATTTGTGGCTGTATAAGGTTCTTGAGTTGAGCTATACAGTCTTTTAGAGACTTTGTAAGTTCTCCAGATCTTAAAGCACTAAAACAGATGGTTTTCTAAAGATCATATGCTTAAAAAAGTTCTCCTATGACATACATTCTCCTAAAGCCCTTACTGGAAGCTTCATTTTACGCATCTATTAGGAAATAGAAGTGCCTAGAAGCTGATTAGAGGGTAATTTCTTACAGACCAGAACAGATCTTAGCTCTAAATATGGTCTCTCAGAAGTCCAGGTTTTGTGTAGGTAGTAGAAGAAACCCTGGCTGCAGTATCGGGCCGCATTATCAAAGCCAGATCTGACCACAGGACTGAATGAGTCCATTCTCTCTCAGCTTCTTATTGGCTGCGCTTCAAATCCCAGTGCTGAGCAACCCTGCTGGGCAACATTATTGGGTATCACAGGCATATTCATGCTCAAAAATGCTGTATAGGTAGGCAAACTAACAAAAATAAATAAAATATGTAGAAAACAAAATGTAGAAAATTAAGCAGAATGCAAAAAATCTTTTTCACTACTATAGTGCAATAAATAAATAAATTAGTTAATTAATGAATCAGTCAATTGTGACAAATTGTACATATGCATCATTTGAAAGTGTTACTTACTGAACTTAAAAAAAATACTAATGAAATGAGAAAGATGTTTTTGCAACAAAGCAGTGATAAACTTTGGGGAAATTGTGCTGAATTTGCATCAAAATAATAATAAAAAAGAATGTTAAAACATTAATGCTAAAACGAATTAGGTATATTAATCAAATAATACAGAAAATTAATAAAAAATGATGAATGGCCTTATACAGTATATCCTAGCTAGATAATATTAAACTAAACTACACTAAACTAAAGTAATGAGAACAACGTTTTTGCATTAAAGCAATTATAAACTTTGGGGGAAATGTGCTACAGATGCCAGGAAAATAGAAACAATTATGTTGAATAGATATGTTTAGAAATTAGCAGTTTACATATTATGATTCTATTATTAAAAGTATGATTAAATTATATTTTCAAAGATGAATACGAACAATGAAACCCAACGATATATATACATATCTATAGTATATATAAAATATATATAATATATATTATAGATATTAGTATGGGGGCATATATATCAAGATCAAAGGCCGTCTTAAAATAATAATAATATACACTATATATATTTGCCTGAGCCATAGGAACCATATACTTGTGCTACCAAGACAACACCCTACGCAACCCCATATCGATGTGCTAAAAACTCTTGGAAACACCTTTAGCAACTGCATGTCAACACCCTGCAACAAGCCACAGGCAGTTACTATGCCAAACACACTCAAATTCAGGAAAAAACCCATATATTATATATATTTATGATTATTATATAGTTACATACTTTTCCACCCTTACTAACTTAGTAAACCAAAACGTTGAGCCTAACCTCCTTTCCCCTAAATCTGAAGCAGTTTAACGAGGCTCTCTCCTCATCTGGCCCGTTTCCATGTTATGTTTTTTTTCTGATGTAAAGCAGACGTCGCTGTTTAGCAGCTCAGCGGGGCTCTATTCGCTGCTAAAGTGAGCGATCTGACAATATACCCAGAGCTGCAGTAATGCGGCTGCTAATTGCTGTCTAGGGCTTGCAGCTGCTTGGCTTGAACACAGACCAATCAGAAAGAAGCCAGCACATGATTGACAGGAGGATATTGCCACTACCCCCACCTCCTGAAGCCTCCCATTGGCTGACGCAAAGAACACTGGGTTTATTTTACATGAGGGGCATCTGTGCAAACCAATAAAGCCTGGTAGAAGCACATGAGTGGCGAGCCAGATTTTCTTCAAGATCTATAGCGTTGGTTAATCTCTGGCTTAACGCAGATGTCAAAAGGCCAGCGCGGCCTCCGGAGCAGATGTGCCGGCCATTGTTGTCCAGTATACACCATATGAACTACTTCTGGAGAGAATCAAAGTGAAGAGATCATGACGGAGAGTTAATTAAGTGGACGCTACTTGAAGTGAAGAGCTCTTGCTTATAGGCTCTGTTCCAAGACTATTGGATCTGCTAGCTGTTTATTGCCTACATAGGGAGGCATAAAACCCAACAAGAGCTACATGAAGCCTACATACTGTAGGCAGCAACTTTTTTGATTATGCAAACCAAGTGCGCCATCGCAATAATGTTGATATAATACATATATATATATATATATATATTATATCATATATTATATATATATATATATATCATATAAAATAAATAGAATGGGCTATTCAATATACATACCAAAAGAATTACTATAAACAATACATAAATTGAATTATATATAAAAGAAATAGAATATAACAATAAATGTTTACGCTACAATAACTTTCAATTATCCATAGGTGTACCTATACATTATGTACATAATAACAACACATACTATAAAATATATGCAATACAGAAATAAATAGAATATGAAACTCGATTATTTAATGTGTGTGTGTGTGTGTGGGTGTGCATGATCAAAAAAAAAAATAGATGGGCTCTTCAATATAGGTCTCATAGAAAGTTATAAATTTATGTAATTAATATAGAACATATAAATGAAAATATATAAACAAATTTTAAATATCAATAAATTATAAATACTCATTACACACATTATATTAGTGTATAAGAGATACTATATAATTATATGTGTTGTGCGTTAGGGGGGTGTATTCAACATGCATATAAATGCATATTATATCTATAACAAATGATTTATAATTTTATTTCACGGCTTATATTAAGTAAATATTAATTATTATAAGTCTAGAATGAAATTATATCTTATGAAGTATCTTTATAATCAACATGAGCTCATGCATTCTGCAATTGCCTGAAAAGCATGGATGCAATTATGACTCTGAATATGGATGAAAGAAGACAATATCTTAGAAGGATTAATTATGCCTCCCATGTGGAGCTGTCTTGGCATTTATAATGCCTTAAGATGCTGTCTAGGTAGGCAGCTCACTAAGTTTTAAAACACAGCCCCAGTTTGACACCCTGAGTTTACCAGGGCACTGACAACACAACGTAAATAAGGTGATCGTTGCCTAGGCTGGATAAGCCACAGTCCCGTTTTATTAAATTACCGCTGACCCTCGGGCTCAGGCCCCGAGAGACTAAACAAACTAATATGGGTGCCGCCCCCCGTTGTTTGAAGATGAGGTCTCGAGCATGGTGAAATGGTAGTAGCACTGGCGCTGGAGACTATTTGACAAGGGCCCTTAATCTGTGGGTGACCCAGCTGAGAGAATTAACTGCGAGATCTCGGTGGCCTGCACCCTCTACCCAGATCAATCCCGCTTAGGAGGAGTGTAGCCCATCTGAGGTGATCTGGATCAGCGTGTTGTTTTTCCCCACCATTTAACTTGACCTTTGGCTGTGCAAGGATGTGTTGTTTGAGTTTTAATTAGCACTGGAATCCGTAGATTATTAACCTTAGTTTCTGGAATGTTTACTCAGCCAAGCCCTGGAATAGTGGCGTGATTAATTATTATCGCCTAAAATTCCTCATTTCCCATTTTATTCTACCTTAAAAAAAAAAACCTCATCTCCTAAATGTCGACAAACATCTGCATCATAAATCTAACAGTCTCTAATAACAGCTAACTGAGGAAAAAAAAAAAAAAAAAAAAAAAAAAGAAAGAGAAAGGGACAAAAGAAAAGGAAGACAATTGACCACTGACCCAGGCAACGAAATGCATGCATTAACATGAGATGTTTATGCTTAGAATACAAAGAAAAATAAATACATCTCTGCAAAAAAATTAAAAATAAATAATACAATATATTATATAATATAATATATAATTTAATAATTATCAAAACATTAATATATTTTTTTATATTAATAGCAGTTTTTCTTCTCAAATAAATGTATCTACTGGAAAACGAGACAAAAATATTGACTTAGAAAAAGCTGTTTACAGCGTTTATATATATATATATAAACTAAACATATTGATTTAGAAAAAGCCTTTTTATTCCTACATAATTATTTTTAAACAAAATCATTTTAAGCTCAAATCAACATTTCATGTCTATTTTATATATATTTGGCAAGATAATCTGTACAATGTACTGTACACCATTACTGACTGTACATTATTTCTTACTTATTTGACTTCAAAGGTAAGTAACATCAACATCTTCATATTCTTCTTCTTTAAAAACACATGAGCAGACATGTATCCCACTAATGCACTATTATTTTCGAACACTGAAAAAGTTCAAATTCCCAATCTATTTGTCTGATTTGGTCTTCAGGCGGGAACACTGGAGCACAGAGAGCGGAGAGCCAACTCTGTCTCAGCTTTAAGAGTAAATATTGGATCTGCGCTGACACGCTGACACTCGGCTCTGCCTCCACAACAAAAGACCCAAACGGAACGCGGGCCATTGTCAGAGCGACAGGTTTCCATAGCAGCGCTGGCACATTGTGGGATGTTGGATCCCGATGAAGGCTGAGCTGAGAGAGGCTGAATCCGGCAAACTGAAAGAAATAGGTTACAAGTCCAGTTCTGAGAACTTTTGTGGTTTGTGGCGCCTATTACAGTAGAGGCTTCAACCATACAGAAAATTATAAAGACATTTAGAGTCAATTCAAGTTTTTTTTTAAAGAGTCAATTAAGGTTTTATGTAAAATGTATATACAATTAAATACAAATGTGCCGCTCTACCACTGTACGTGCCATGACCAGCATTAGATACAGAAAATCTAAAGTTAAAACTAGATCTACAAAAAAATAGACCTTCCCATAGAAAAAATTATTAAAAAATTTAATTAATAAAATGAAAAATTATATATATATATATCTATAGAATATATATTTAAACATAACAATAGTAAAGCCATGCTAAATGTTCCATAAGGCATGCTGTGGCCTGCCGTAAAGGTGCTTTACCCCAAACCAGCCCATTCCTGAGAATGGGGCATTCACCTTACTAAGCAACAGAGCAGACTCTCAGACAATTCAAGTGAGATTCCCATAGAAACTATGAGAAAGATCACCACAGGTCCAGATAACTAGACGAACTACGGCAGATCTTTTGCAGTTCTTTCTTTATTTTCATTTCGTTTACTTGATGTACTAAAATTATTAAAAATGAAATAAAGTAAATAAAAAACGAAGACAAAATTAAAGCTATAAAAAAACTACTAAAAGACAAAAACACACAACAAAATGACTACAGCTTTAACTAAAATCAAAAACTAAAACCTAAAAATAAAATAGAAAATAAGACTGTCAAAATAATAAAACTATATTATATATATTATTAAGTAAAAATGGTAAATAACACTGTGGAAAAAAAAAAAAAAAAAAAAAAAAAAAAAAAAAAAAAAAAAAAAAAAAAAAAAAAAAAAAAAAAAAAAGACATTCAACAACATCTCCGAACGTTACTATCCATTTTTTTATAATGGACTGCTGAATAAAAAAAAAACTACATACCTAAACATAAATATAAAATATAAATAAATATAAAAATAAATATTAACTTGAAAAATAACTAAAATAATTAAGACATAAATAAAATTAATTAAATGTAGACATATGTAAAGGGGTCAGGAACTGCCTTTTTTATTTTGTATTAATTTGTACTGTTCTCTGAGGTCCACTTATATGTTATCAAGATTTTTTACATCAAAAAACAATTTAGAAATAACAGTCAATTTTCTGTCCTGTTTTGACCCCTCTCAGACTGAACGCTCTGTTTTGAAAAGGTGTGGCATATCATAGAGCTTCGGAAGTAAACCGCCCACTGCTCTGATTGGCTACCGTTGGTGTATGATTTTGACGCCTCCTCCTTCCTAGATGATTCCGCTGCTGTGATTAGTTTAAAACACAAATATTCAGTACATATCAAACGATCTGTAATACCAGACAGAGCATTAGTGATCGCGTAATAAAAGCAGGTACTCACACTTGTGTTGTGACATTACTGTCGGATCCAATATTGTCGGCACAGAATCATCTTTTAATTTCAGTCTTTCAGAAAATCTGGCGTCGAGTTGTGTCTTGTTTGTAAACGAATCCGCGACAAAATGAAGTGAACAAAGGAGTTCTTACTGACGGAATTAAAAATAAACTTCATCCACTCTTTCTTAATGTTGGGATCAGAAGGAAGGCGATGCAAAGACTGTTTTTCCACAGCTTGGCTCTGAACAGCATCTTGTTTTCTTCGGAGCATCTTTATCCATTTGTTGGGTTCTTCTTTTTCTGGGGGGCGTAGACCTGCGTTCGTTTTCTTTTACTCTTTGTTAGTACACCAAAGAGGCGTGAATCGGTGGGTGGGGCTAAACAGGCGGTGATGTAGAATCGGTGGTGGGGCTAAACAGGCAGTGATGTAGGATCGGTGGGCGGGGCTAAACAGCCAGTGATGTATTTCGGTGGGTGGTGCTAAACAGGCAGTGATGTAGAATCGTTGGGCGGGGCTAAACAAGCAATGATGTAGAATCGGTGGGCGGGGCTAAACAGCAGTGATGTAGAATCGGTGGTCGGGGCTAAACAGGCAGTTATGTAGAATCGGCTGGTGGGGCTAAACAGGCAGTTATGTAGAATCGGTGGGCGGGGCTAATCAGGCAGTGATGTAGAATTGGTGGGCGGTGCTAAACAGGCAGCGATGTAGAATCGGTTGGCGGGGCTAAACAGGCAGTGATGTAGATTCGGTGGGCGGGGCTAAACAGGCAGTGATGTATAGTCGGTGGGCGGGCCTAAACAGGCAGTGATGTAGAAACAGAGGACGGGGCTAAACAGGCAGTGATGTAGAAACAGGCGTTGATCATCTTCTGTGGAGGCGGAGTTTAGCCACACTATTACGTCATAGAGCGGCACATTCCACAAACTCATTTTGGCAGATTGGCTTCAATATAAACTGTTTTTAGACTAACAAGAAAGTTTTGAGTTTTGAAACTTACAGGGTGTTTTTATAGTACGATGACCTCTTATATGTCACAAGATGTGAATTTTGATTTCTCAGTTCATGGCCCCGTAAAGAAAAAGTAAAAATGACAAAAACCACCACAAATTTACAAACTAATGAAAACAAAAAATATAACCTTTTAATATCAGTTAATATTTTATAGTTTCTTTTTATAATATTTAAATATTTTACATTGCAATATTTTATATTTTTTCATATAGTTATTTAACATCCTCGTCTTTGCTTTTTGTTTCACATATAGAGCTTCCTCTGATGATTCCAACCACATAAAAAGTTCTCAAAACCTCACAAACAAAAAAACAAATATGAATATGGTTTCTATAACAACAGTCTATAGTAACTAAAGCAAACAACACACAGTGACTGAAACATTAGATCAGGGTCAGACTCGTGGGTTTGAATGACATACTAAGGACTAACGAATAAAACTCAGTCTCTCTCCCACACACGCACTGTAACCCAGCGATACTCAGACACTATAAAGAACAAACCCTGAACAACAGTAAAGAAAGAACAAAACAGTGCTTTTGAAATATGCGCTGCGTGCCTAAGCATGCACATTTTCTAATTGTATCTGCTGATAGGGATTCCTCAAGACTTGCTTCACATTTGAGTCGATCCCTGATGCGGCCAGTGTTCATCAGCAAACAGGTTGAGCTGAATTCCTCGTGCTGATCTCATTACTCAAACAGCACAACATCATGTTCTGGGTGTGCGTGTGTGTCCAACCGACACTGTTTACGTCACAAAAACAGTCAGACTTTAAAGAGCGCAATGAAAAACCACTGCAGTGCTGCAAACTCCAACTCATAGGAATGAAAAAGATCTCAATAATAACTCTATTGTTTTTCCAATATATATAAAAAGCTAACTAAAGCTTTTTCTTAAAACAGTTTTAAAAACAACCACCTAGCAACCACCCATAACACCCTAGCAACTGCATAGCAACACCCTGGCAAAGACCCAGAACTAAATTTCTCCAGAAAAGGTAACATTTAAAAATATATACAGTATAAAGAAAGAGACAGAGAGAAAGAAATAAAGAAAAAAAAATCCCTTTTAAATATGGAAGACTGTTTCCTCCTCAATACATAAAAAAAGATTTAGAAATATTTTATATTAATTAAAACTTTAATATTTACCAGAAACATAAGTGAGATATAACTGTGTCTGCTCAATTATGAAACACACAGTAATTAAGTCAAAAACAGCTCAAATAAACACCAGCCATATCCAAATTTCCATCTCATTATGAAACATTTCTCATTAAATTATTTCAAGACGCAGCTATACTACCTGCATTCATTTTAAAGCTCTAAACTCTTACTGTACATCAACAATTGTCACACAAAGATTAAAGCAATAGGCCACGGCGAGCAACCACACATAACCCTGTAGCAACCGCATAACACCACCCTAACATGAACTTTAAGTTTTGTTTTTTTGTAAGGAACCCTGTTTCTAGCTCAAGAAAAAAAAAAAGAAAAGGGAAAAATTGATAAGTTGAAAATAAGACCGAAAATATGATATTAATACAGAAAATACATTACAATATAAATAACATTTTGAGACCTTTTTTTGATAAGAAATCATTTTATAATATCTCAAAAATTTATCAAGTAAACTCCTGAATAGTTTAAAATAATAAGTAAAATATTATATACATTAAATAACTTTTAATATAAATTAATATTTTGAGATATTACGGGATAATATCATTCTCTTATTTTGAATAATTTGAAAGAAGAAATAAATATGTAAATAAAAAAAAATAAAATTCAACATTAAAATACAAATTAACGTGATTTTTAGTTTAAAAATAAAATAAAATACTATATAAATAAACAACAAATACAATAAACTATTAACATTTCAAATTAACCTTTTGGATAGAAAAGCTCCAACTCTAAAATAAATTCATTCAAATATAAGTACATGTGAGATATGAAACTCCCAAATCTTTTTATGTATTTTTTTACTCTGGGGGTGGGGGTGGGGGGTGGGTTCCATATCCTGAGGACTGATACGAGATGAGTTGTATTACAGGAAACATAACAAGACATATTTAAGGTCTGCTCAACAAACAGAAAGACCACCTACGCAAATATCCGCAACAAGATCCGACAGACAACACATCGATCACACTTGACTCATCCTTGTCCTGCAGCTCAATGCGTAAAGATTCTCAAAACACACTTGCAGCTCTGTAATCACACTCTCCTTCAGGCAGGTCAGTATCATGCCTCACGTCCTCAGAGCTGCCCATCTTCCAATTTCCTGCAGGCTAACTGGCAGAAACTGGTTGCAGTGTGTGACCACCCACATCTCTCTTGTCTTTCTCTCTTTCTATCCCTCCGCAGTCTTCCACCTTTCTCCCTCTGCTCCCCCACACCATAACATTCACAGGTCACACATAGAGTTCTGTCTAAAGATCCCATGGGCAGAGGGCGCCCAACTAATAAGCGATATAATCTGTTTGTCATAGTCCCCGTGGGCCTCCAGGGGGCCCATGTCAAAATGCTCGATAATTTAACCTTGTAAGTTTCAGTCTGTGTGTGTTAAGAGGGGGGTTTCTATGATGCTTTTTTTAAAGATCAGTTATTTTTGTGTATTTGCGGTGTAAACCAAGATGTTGACATGCTTTAATGTTCAAAAAAACATTATTTTTCAAATACTGTACATTATTGTAGGTCTCTATGCCCCGCCTCTCTCAAATGCTTCGTTTTCTACAAAGTCCCTCTTTCCGACAAGCGCAGTCTTCTCTGATTGGCCAGCTGACCCAGAGCATTGTGCTTGGCCGAACACCACAAGCACGAGTCGGAAATGTAACGCCCCTTACCTAATCGCGAGCTTCATCTTTCAAAATAATGTAAAGACAGAGCCCGAAGGGGAACAGAGTCGCGTGACAGACACTGTGATGAAGCTGGTATGTGTTTGCGGTACACGAGCCACGGTTAAGACAGCTGACTCTGTGATGTGACCCCCACCCCCCCCTCTCTCGTGTCGTGCTCTCTCTCTCTCGCGCGGCGTCTTCTCACTTCTCTCGCTCCTCCTCATCTCTCTCTCCTCTCTCGCGGCTCCGCTCGCGCAATCTCTCTCTCTCTCTCTCTCTGCGGCTCTCATCTCCCCTCTCTCTCTCTCTCCCTCTCTCTCCTCTCCCTCTCTCTCTCTCCCTCAACTCCATCCTCGTCTCGTGCCTCTCGCTTCGCTCTTGCTCTCTCTCTCCCCTCTCTTCGCCCTCTCAATCTCAGCCTCGGAACGCTCTCTCCTTCTCTTCTCGCGGCGCACGAACACACACACACACACACACACACACGCTGCGCAAAACTCTGCATTTGAACAGTCAATAGCAAATACTTAAACTAATAACAAAACAGTAGCTGATTCAGAAGCGTTAGATTGTCATAGCAAAGTCAGAATTATCTCTTCTCCTAGGTTCACGAAACGGTCTTCTATAAAATGCATTGCTGTTCTGTTTTAAGTGATCTTAAAGATTCCTAAATGCTTCTATTTTCGGAAGGCCAAATAAAGTGATTTTGTTTTCGCCTAGAAACACACAGCGTCTCCTGACATGCTGCTTCAACACTAACTAAGGTTACTGAAACCACACCTTCTTTCTCTGCGTGAACATTTGGGCAGCATTATGCTAATATTTCCACATAGTGAGGTAGATATGTGGGGGCGTGTTAGAACGAGCTGTTTTAGGGGGGCGTGGCAGAGTCTTAACTTTGATAAAGAATATCTCTTTGTTTTTGAGACTTTAGTCTTTGCAACTTCTGGGATCTTATCTATGCACAATCAGCTTGTAACACTCGAAATCACTTAACACTTGAAATCGCATCATATGACCCCTTAATGTTTAAAATGAAGAGCGCACTATAAAACTTGGTTAGACTGCAGATGAAGTTGGGAAAAGAGAAAAGAAAGTGAGCAAGATAAGGGTAAGTGATGGATTTTGAAAATATATTGTTGAAATGGCGGTTGCTGCCTCGTGCTGCGAACACTTTGAAGACACGCTGTGCCAATGTAACAACAATGAACATGAACGGTATTGTTGTCTTGGCCACTTCAAAATACTCGAATAATTCTATGTTAGATATCTTTTTATCAGAATGGTTTAGATTTTTAGAACGCATATATAATCTTATTTTGCATCGACCAGTTTACACTCAATTTTACAACACTGCGCTTTTGCCGCGTAAACGTTCGATCAGATTTTCTCATTGATGTGATTGTGAACATAGCAGCAGACGTGCTGAATAAAAATGCAATTTCACTCTGAGGCTGCGTGTCCACCAAAGTGTTTTTAGCCAGCTGAAAACGCCAGACGCTCTGCTGAAAACACCCAGCTGTGAGCGCTTGAGAGCACAGCGTTTTTTCAGTTGAGACCAAGCGGCAACCTCCTGCTCTCTCTCGTGAAGCCAACAAGGAAGTGACCTAAACTGTAATTCATCAACTGGCCGCTAGAGGCTGGCTGCAAAAGGGAGTCAATCCCATAGACCCCCCCCATGTTAAAATGCCCAACTTTACAGCAGAAAAAAAATGTTTACAGCCTGGTTCAAAAAATTATTTTGGTCTATATACAGTGGGGAAAAAAAGTATTTAGTCAGCCACCAATTGTGCAAGGTCTCCCACTTAAAAGAGAGAGAGGCCTGTAATTTTCATCATAGGTATACCTCAACTATGAGAGACAAAATGAGGAAAAAAAATCCAGAAAATCACATTGTAGGATTTTTAAAGAATTTATTTGCAAATTATGGTGGAAAATAAGTATTTGGTCAATAACAAAATTTCATCTCAATACTTTGTTATATACCCTTTGTTGGCAATGACAGAGGTCAAACGTTTTCTGTAAGTCTTCACAAGGTTTTCACACACTGTTGCTGGTATTTTGGCCCATTCCTCCATGCAGATCTCCTCTAGAGCAGTAATGTTTTGGGTCTGTCGCTGGGCAACACGGATTTTCACTCCCTCCAAAGATTTTCTATGGGGTTGAGTTCTGGAGACTGGCTAGGCCACTCCAGATCCTTGAAATGCTTCTTACAAAGCCACTTGGGCGGTGTGTTTGGGATCATTGTCAATGCTGAAAGACCCAGCCACGTTTCAACTTCAATGCCCTTGCTGATGGAAGAGGTTGCCACTCAAATCTCATATACATGCCCCATTATCATTCTTTCGTTTACCCACGGTGCAGTCGTCCTGTCCCCTTTGCAGAAAAGCACCCCAAAGCATGATGTTTCCACCCCCATGCTTTACAGTAGGTATGGTGTTTTTTGGATGCAACTCAGCATTCTTTCTTTTCCAAACACGACAAGTTGAGTTTTTAAATAAGTTCTATTTTGGTTTCATCTGACCCATATGACATTCTCCCAATCCTCTTCTGGATCATCCAAATGCTCTCTAGCAAGCTTCAGACGGGCCTGGACATGTTCTGGCTTAAGCAGGGGGACACGTCTGTCACTGCAGGATTTGAGTACCTGGCGGCGCAGTGTTTTACTGATGGTAGCCTTTGTTACTTTCTCTGTTAGCTCTCTGCAGGTCATTCACTAGGTTCCCCGTGTGGTTCTGGGATTTTTGCTCACAGTTCTTGATCATTTTGACCCCACGGGGTGAGAACTTGCATGGAGCCCCAGATCGAGGGAGATTATCAATGGTCTTGTATGTCTTCCATTTTCTAATAATTGCTCCCACAGTTGATTTCTTCACACCAAGCTGCTTACCTATTGCAGATTCAGTCTTCCCAGCCTGGTGCAGGTCTACAATTTTGTTTCTGGAGTCCTTTGACAGCTCTTTGGTCTTGGCCATGGTGGAGTTTGGAGTGTGACTGTTTGAGGTTGTGGACAGGTGTTTTAAACTGATAACGAGTTCAAACAG
Organism: Sinocyclocheilus anophthalmus; assembly: GCA_018155175.1. Taxonomy (NCBI): domain Eukaryota; kingdom Metazoa; phylum Chordata; class Actinopteri; order Cypriniformes; family Cyprinidae; genus Sinocyclocheilus; species Sinocyclocheilus anophthalmus. Next base: position 217,244 of record JADLZN010005925.1, read on the forward strand.
ATGCCATTAATATAGGTAACGAGTGGAGGACAGAGGAGCTCTTAAAGAAGAAGTTACAGGTCTGTGAGAGCCAGAAATCTTGCTTGTTTGTAGGTGACCAAATACTTATTTCACCGAAGAATTTACCAATTAATTCTTTAAAAATCCTACAATGTGATTTTCTGGATTTTTTTTCCTCATTTTGTCTCTCATAGTTGAGGTATACCTATGATACCTATGATAGTGGGAGAACTTGCACAATTGGTGGCTGACTAAATACTTTTTTGCCCCACTGTAGCTAATTTTGCCCTTCATGACAACATAGATTTCCATATATATATATATACCTATATAGATTTTATTAACTGTAATTTCAGTTTTAGTTTGAGTTATTTTAGTACATCAACTCAACCAAAATTATAAAATAAAAGTTTTACCTTTTTGAAAAAAAATAAAAACATTTACTTTAAGTTAATATTTGATTCTTTTCAAGTAATGCAAATGTTTTAGTTTTAGATTTAATTTAATAACCCTAAATTTAGGGTCTGGCCTGCGCAAGTATACTGTATGCAGATAAAGTTGGACTTACATAACTTTATATAAAGAGCTGTACGATAATACTGTAGTTAAATTTTACTTTAAAAAAACAGGCAGTTGAGATTTGCTATATAGTATATCGCTTTCTGTGAATATACTGTATGAAAGCTGGATACAATAAATATCAAGCGAGCTGTGCTAAAATACACTGTACATTTTTGCAATAACATAAACAATAATCCAACTCAGATTTGATATATGTGACCCTGGAGCACAAAACCAGTCTTAAGTCGCTGGGGTATGTTTGCAGCAATAGCCAAAAATACATTGTATGGGTCAAAATGATCGATTTTTCTTTTATGTCAAAAATCATTAGGATATCAAGTGAAGATCATGTTCCATGAAGATATTTTGTACATTTCCTACCGTAAATATATCAAAACTTAATTTTTGATTAGTAATATGCATTGCTAAGAACGTCATTTGGACAACTTTAAAGATGATTTTCTCAATATTAGTTTTTTTTTTTTTGCACCATCAGATTCCAGATTTTTCAATAGTTGTATCTCGGCCAAATATTGTCCTATCCTAACAAACCATACATCAATGGAAAGTTTATTTATTCAGCTTTCAGGTGATGTATAAATATCAATTTCGAAAAATTGACACTTAAGACTGGTTTCGTGGTCCAGGGTCACATATAGTATATACCGAGTGTGCTGTGTGTTTGCAAATAAAGTTTGATGCGATACAGTATATCCAACTTTATATAGAGCTGTGCAATAAAATCGTTTTTATATGTTTGTGACGATATAAACAATCACGCAGCTGAGATTTGCTATCTAGTGTATATTGAGCATCCCTTTAGTTTAGTCCCATCAAAAGCTGAGACACACACACACACACATTCATTCCCGCATTAACTATCAGCCACAAACGGAGTGACAGGAGCTTAACTGCATCTTTATCCGTGTCTGTTCTCTGTGCCAGGGCTTCTTTTGTGTGGGCGGGACAAAGGGGCGTCTCAGAGGAGTGTGTGCTCACAGCTGCCAGTGGAGAGGCTGATGACAGACGGGTGTCTAATTCAATCAGGACAGAGCTCAGCCACACGCGCAAAACACACACTCTCAACACTGCTGGAGGACCACGCGCATGTGTGTGTGTGTGTGTGTGTGTGTGTGAGTGCGTGTGTGTTTGTGTGTGTGTGTGTGTGGGTGTGTGTGTTTGTTGTGTGTGTGTGGTGATTGGTGTGTGGTGTGTGTGTGTGTGTGTGTTAGTGTGTGAGTGTGAGTGTGTGTGTGTGTGTGTGGGTGTGTGAGTGTGTGTGTGTGTGTGTGTGTGTTGTGTGTGTGTTTGTGTGTGTGTGGTGGGTGAGTGTGGTGAGTGTGTGTGTGTGTGTGTGATGTGTGTGTAGGAGTGTGTGTGATGTGTGTGTTTGATATGTGTGTGAGTGTGGTGTGTGTGTGGGTGAGTGTGGTGTTGTGTGTTGTGGGTGTGTGTGTGTGAGTGTGTGTGAGTGTTTGTGTGTGTGTGTGTGTGTTTTTGTTTTTGTGTGTTTGTGTGTGTGTGGGTGTGGGTGTGTGTGTGTGTGTGTGGGGTGTGTGTATGAGAGAGAGACAGCATTATTAAACTAAAACCACAACCAGAACTGAAATAAAGTAAAATATTAAAACACTTAAACTAATTTTATTTTTTCTTGTTACATTTGTTATTTTAACTTGATAACACTTTGTAATAAGATTCCATTAGTTAACCACGTTTGTTAAGATGAACAAATAATGAAATATAATTCTAAAGCATTTATTTATCTTAATGTTAATTTCAACAATTAATAATACATTATTAAATTAACATGTATCTGTTATATATTTAATGGACCTAGATAATAGTGAACACAATGCACAGCTTATTTTTATTAACTACCTTACAATATTAATAAACTACTACCAAATCTAAAGCTCATTTTTAGTTATGCATTAACTAAATGTTAAGTAATGGGACTTGTAAGTGTGCCGATAGTACCAAATACTCAATTAAATGAAAATGTATTTAAAAAAAAACGAATATGTCGATATATATAATATATAGATATATTATATATATAGATATACATATAGGGGGTTTAATATATATATATAAATATATAAACAAGAATTAACCAAATATCAAGATTTGGGACACAAGTCAAAATATTAAGCACAAAAAAGAACTGCACATTTGCATACTCCTTTTGTCTTCTAAGTTTATAAAGTGCTGGCAGAATTCATACAAATGTAACAGATAAAATATCCTTTTTTAGTACTGCTCTTTAGAAGCTACTTCAGAAACTTTTGAACATGAACATAAGATTTGTGTCAATTCATTTATTATTTTGTCTTGTGTAATATATGTACATAAAATGTACATTACATGTACTATTATTATTATTATCACAATAAAACAAATCACCAAGTAATATAGCATATGGTAACTGTTGAATAAAGCTTGAAGTTATGTTGATACTGAATGTTTTGTGTGACAATCAAAAAAGATCCATATTGTATTTTTGAGAGTCAACAAACTGTGCGACATCTGAACTCTCTGTTTGACCGTATGTGCTCAGAACTGTTTTCCTTTCAGCAAAAGCGATCAGCACATTTGATCATGTCAACTGCTAGACGTGATATCATGAGTCATCTGACAGGTTTCAAAAGGTTTCTCACATATTGACTAATCATGCGGAAAGCTGAGACAAGATTCAAATAACAACTTGCAGAAAGCATGCCAGTGGAAACATCATCAACATGACTTTTTTATGAATGATTGCTGATCAATGCAGAAACTTCAAGAAAAAGTATCAGGTTCGAGACAAGATCAGCTCTATGAACAGCATCTGTCCGTAAAGCTAAACATTTATTGAACCCAAAACATTTAATTTTTTATATTAACTAATTATTTTAACTGTCATTTTCTATCGTAGTAATATTCTTTGTGAGCATGTTCTGATTCAAAACAATCAGATGGAGGACAGGCAGAAGTAATAAACGTTATTTCGCACGGGGAGCGAAACGATGAGAATAACTCTCTCACTCCGTATTTCTTAGTTATCTAATTAATGACAGTGATCTCCTACAGATAATCAGAGATGACCAGCAGGTTATGGGTTTTATTAGACCTCGGTGAACCTGTGACCCTGAACCGGCCCTCGCCCTGAGGATGTGCCATGCTGGAAAATAATGCTGCTTTAATATAGACAAGGCATGGAATGCTGGTTGCGGAAAAAGAAATATATTAAAAAAATAAATAAATGTAAATAAATGAAATAAAATTAAAATTTAATTAAAATCTAAAGTAAAAATGAATATAATTTCATAATAAAATATATAAGTTTTAGATATGTTAATAGCATAAATATAACTTTAAATTGTTAAATAATAACGATTTCATTCAAATCACCGAGAAATGGAAAAGGAAAATAATAATACCATTTTTGTAGTACAATTAAATAAATAAAACTTAATCAAAAATAAGTATCCTTACCTAAGGAAAATAAAATAAACATGATTATGTTCCTAAATCTGATCCATTATTAAGAAAGGCCAATCATAATAAAACACTGGCAATGAATTCTCAATGAAAAATGTAAATAAAGGTACATAAAATTAGCAGTATCACATGGCAGTAATTCGTAATTGACCGTGTTTCTTTATGCTTGATTATGAAGTTGCGATATTGGCACCTATGCCAACAGTACCACCAGATATACATCTTTACAAATTGCATCAGTAGCAGCTAAAACAAACAAGAGCACCAAAACAAATCTACTGGACATAGTGGATATTTAAAAGTTTAACAAAAACACTTTCAAGATGAAAGAGCAAAGTGGCCGCTGTACATACAGTGAAGTTTAGTCAAACGCGAGAGCACTAACATTCTATCCTAGTAGTGTAGATGTTTGTGTTGGTTGTGTATTGTAGAAAAAAAATCGCCCTACACTGTCAAAAAAACTATTATATATTTTTAAAAGTTCCAAAGACTATTGGAAGTAAGTTTCACAAGAACATAATTCAGTATGTGCCATTTCTTTCTAATTATTTGTGAATTTACTAGGCAATCTTCTTATGTGAAAATGGCATTGAAAAAAAAAAAAAAAAAACAAAGTTAATTCCTACACGCAGTTTTTCTGCCTGCAGATTAGTAAAGCAGAGGCAGCACGCACAGCACTGTTTCCATACGTGGCTATTTTGAACAGAGATTGGAAGTGAATATAATTGTGGTGGGATTTTCATAATCCTTGTATGAAAAGCCGGGAATGAAAACACGCGACAGGGTCCAAAAGGAATCTCAGTCCGGCCGCCTCCGTGCACAATATGGGCTCTCATACAGCGGGGCCGGGGCCATAAACCACACTGCGTTATTCACTGCGCTCTTAACACCCACAGACCTAATAAAAGATGACTGTCTGTGCCTCTCTCACTCTCCTCTTCTGCCTCGTACTGTTATTTTCTCCATTTATACTGTTCTGGCAAATGCATGTGATTTTGAACACACTGCTCTGATGTTCCCGTTTCTATGCTCTCAAAACAGAACGGAGCGATAATTCAGCTGCCATCATGCTTTACATTACAGCTCTGGATCCTGAACCAATGTCTCTAACAGGTTTGAAGACCAGGATGAGTTTTCTATGCACTCTTTTATCAGATCTGATTTAGACTGAATGGAAGCCATGTGCTAAAATGAACTCGTCTTCAGAAACTGTAAAAATCGATGCATTTAATAGAAGTGTTTAGGTGTAATGAGAGAGCGACGCTTTATTTCAGTGTATCTAGGGGTGAAATTCACCTGGCACACGCTCACACACACACACATCTGTTAAGGATTTGTGGATGTGAACGCTGCCCGGCTCCGAGAAGACTCAGTCTCTTTGAGTCTGTTTTTCACTCGACTCACTCCAGTTGTCATAACCACTCAAATTCATGCAATTCATGGGCCACGGGGGGCACCGAGGTCAAAAAGGAAAGGAAAATTAGACTGAAGTATAGTTCAAAAGAGGAGAAACCTGCAAGTACAGGTAGCCGTACAAAAATAGGGTGTGCTCGTGTGCTGTCTTTCTTACGGGGTCATATGATGCGATGTTACAGTTTTGCGGCTTTGCTCTTGTGAGTGGGTAGGCTAAGCTCTGGTGGGTTGCATAAAGAAAGGATACATGTAAAGTTGCAAAGACTAAAGTCTCCAATCCAAAGAGATATTCTTTATAAAAGTTAAGAGTTCAACCACAATCGCGCTATCCTATATGCGCTCGTTCTAACACAAAAAGCAGGCCCCGCACATGCTACATCGCTATGTGGGTACGTATTTGTCATAACGCTCACCCAATGTTTCACGCAAGAAGAAGGTGTAAGCTTTTAATATTATGGATTTTATATAGTAGTCATTGTCTCTAGGGCTCGGCCGCCAAAATCTGTCGATGAAGGCGCTGTGTGTTTCGTTGTGAAAGCAAAAACACTTTATTTGGCCTTCCAAAAGTAGATGCATTGGTGCTTCGCCATGTCCTGGGCTTTCACCGTGGAAGCGGAACAGCGGAGTCGCAGCCCGGGGTCGTCACATGAGTGGGAAAGGGGGGGGGGGGGGGGGGGGGGGGGGGGTGGTTGGCCCGTCAAGCCCCTTCGTACGATCCGGCGCTGGCCGCTCCTTCATCAAACCTGCATGGGGGGGGGTGATGCGGGCTGCGTTCTCAAGCCGCTCGGCGCGATTCCTCATCTCTAGACCTTTACCCGCCGTGTGTGACGCTGTTTGTTTTTTCGTTGTGAAAAGCAAAGAAAAAAGCTACTTTGGTTTGGTCTATTCGCAAAAGAGGGACAGGAGGGCGCTAGAAAAATCAGGTGTTAGTGGTATTTACAACACTGTTCCAGAACAGTTCAACGCAAATATTCAGATGTGTGCAGCGCATTTTATTGAGGACTTTTTCCTGATCCTGGGAGAGTAGACTACCATGCCGGCTGTTCTGATGGCTCACAGAGCTGTAAGTACGTTTGTGAAATATTTGAAAGTAATTTGCCAGCGTAAAGGAGACGATTGCAATACGCTAGATAGAGTTTGGGGCTGTGTAGAGTAGCGGGCTGTTGTTTGTCATTTCTTTCATTAAAAAGAGCACAAATGGCAGACATGGTTTTATTGTTACGCCCAGCGGGCGATGCAAGCTTGGAAACGCAAGCGTCGTAAAATACAGTATAAGTCATTATAAATCGGCGAATTCTGTCCCGCGCCGACTGATGCAATCGAATAGCCGTCGTTTACTAATGGGTTGCGTCATGTTTTTGATCAACGGCTCGGCGGCCTGACAGGGTCGTCATCACATGTATGGTTAGGGGCAGTATCATTTCCCATACATCAGCGCTGAGGTATTCAGTTGCCGGGCCAATGCACAACTGAACGGACTGATAGGCTGGCGTGCAATCCTCAATGCAGCGCTCTGCTTTTGCATAAGGGCACGATGGCTTTGTAAAAATTTCAGGCGGCAGTAATTTTTTTTTTTTCTTGTGTTCAGAGAGTCGGGTAAAAATTTGTTATTGACCCTTAAACCAAACTCTTCATAGAACACATTCATTAGACACGGTCAATACCAGCAAACTAAGGTTCATTTGATAAGGAAAAAAAAGCAACGCATCATATGACCCCTTTAATTATATTTATTTATAGTCCTCCTATGAATATCTTTCTAATACAACTAGACTAATCTTATCCATACTCCTATAATTTATATCGAATCCACTGCTGATCTATTATATACTATTATATTATATACTACAGTGGGGAGCGGAAAGTATTCAGACGCCCTGAAATTTTTCAGTCCCTTCTTGGGGATATTGTCAGGGCGCATTTGCTAAAAAAAAAAAAAAAAAAAAAAAAAAATTAGCTTTGTTGAGTTAATGTTTTTTGGCCATCATTAAGGTAACACAGCACTCCGGCATATTGACAGAAAAACACAGTAATTGTTGACATTTATTGCAGATTTATTAAAAAAGAAGAACAAATGGAAATATGCACAATGGTTCCTAAGTGATTTCAGACCCTTTGGTCTAGTGTGACACAGCTGCATATATTTACTCCTGGTGCTGTCCATCAAGTTGCTTCTGATCATCCTGGAGATAGGTTCTACACGGCTTTCATTTGGAAGATCCAGCTGTTGTTTGATATACTTGATTTGTTACTTGATTAGGAAAGGCCCTTATACACAAGGCCGCCGGCTTGTTCCTGATTATAAGAGCCGAGTACGCGTCACAGTTCATGTCAGTAGCAGAAAGAGAATGCATAGAGGTCAAAGGACTGCCTGAAGAGTGCGCAGAGACAGAATTGTGGGCAGCAGGCCCAGATCTGTCCGAGGGTACAAAAAATTCTGGCTGGCACTTACGGTCTCTTATAGAGCACAGGGCCTTCCATAATCTTCATGGAAGACGTTTGGTGACGACGTCAGAATCCCTTACCCTAGAGCGGCCAGTCCGGGACCAAACTGAGTCTATCGGGGGGAGAAGATCGCTTGGTGATAGAGGTATTAAGAAGAAGCCAAACGATCAACTGTGCTGAGTCTCTCAGAGATGCAGTCGGGAGAATGGAGCAAGTTGTAGAAAGTCTAACGGCATCCACAGCTGCAGTAGCCCTCCCTTGGCATTCGGGTGCTTTATGGCAGAGTGGGCCTTCGTCACGGAAGGCCTCCTTCTCTTCAGTGGCAAGGCACACATAGAAAAGGCCCGCCGCTATGGAGTTTGCTAAAAAACACCGAATGGGACTCCAAGATGGTGATAAATAAGATTCCCTGGTCTGATGAGACCAAGATAGAACTTTTGGCCTTAATTCTAAGCGGTATGTGTGGAGAAACCAGGCACTGCTCATCACCTGCACAATACCATCACAGCGGTGAAGCATGGTGTTGGTAGCTTCATGCTGTGAGGGTGTTTTTCAGTGGCAGGGGAGCAGGACGACTGGTTGCAAATCCTCGAGGCGAACGTCTGAAACTGCGGCGCCAACCGTTAGGCGACACGTCCAGCCCGGGCCGCCAGCGTGATCTAATCTGCCGATTTCGGACCGACACAACCTTCCTCCGCATTGACAGTGTGGGCCCTCAGGACACCCGCCAGTACCCCGCCATGGAGGTTCCCGAAGTTTAGCCTTACTCAACGAAGACCCCAATGACCCTAAGCAGGCGGCAGCATGCTAAAATAACGAAGTGAGTGCGCCTTCCTACCGGCGTGCACACTAACTCTCGTGACCTGTCGGGGGGGGCCTTGAATGGCCCTAGGCTCAGAGGCCTGACTGACTTAAACCGCAATTGAGCATCTCTGGCGAGACCTTAAAAATGGCTGTCCACGAGCCAACGTTACCATCCAACCAGTCGTGTGCGCGCGTGGTCCGCTCCAACTATCCGCCCTGGGGTGGGGGGGGGGGCGGTGATCCTTGAGGCTAGAACTGGAGGATCTGCAAGAAGGAATGGCAGAGGATGCTCAAATCCAGGTGTGAAAAATTTGTTGCATCTTTCCCAAAAGACTCATGGCTGTATTATCTACTGCTAAATGGTGCTTCTACATAATATCTGTAGGCATAAGGTCTGGAATCGTCACTTAGGACTACTGTGATATTTCAGTTTTTCTATTTGTGAAAATCTCTAAAAATCGGGCTGTACTGGCTGAAAATGTAACACTTCGCCTGGTGAGGCTTTTTCTGTCAAAGTGCCAAAAGTTTGGCGTGGATTACGCTGTGTGTACATTAGGAGGAAAACAATATTAACTGTACAATGATTTTAGGGGCAAGAGGCTGTCAATATAACAAAGAGCGCAGAAATTTAAGAGAGGTCATGATACTTTCGGGTACCCTACTGTATATATTCTACATCTAATATCTATCTACAACAGCCTACACATCAGCACACAGCACATCTACGTCTTTCAGATTTTTAATCGCAAGCATGTGCATGTAATTTATCAAAAGTGACCATCGTGTAACGTACGTTTATAATCTGGCGTGTTTTTCCGTTTTTCTTGCAGTTTTGGAACAAAGGAGTTCTAGTTGCCAACAGAAAGGCTGATCTTTTATTGTCTACACTGGCTATCCAAGCAGAATGGTCTGAAGACAAAACATGTATCCCCGGGTGTCTCTACAACAACAAAATCCCTGTAAGCAGAATAACTGTTGTTCAAAGACGCATCAAATAAGCAGATGAACAAAACCACCATGGGCTCTCTTAGCTGGCATGATGATTTTAAGTACCTATATTCATAATATCGAAAACATGCGTGGCGTGCGGCTGTACCATTATTGTGTAGATAAAAATGATAGCATTTTCGCTCTTATGTTGTACTCGCGCAATGTTAACCACATCATATATCCTTATTGGCATAGGCACAGCTAAAAGGCTTGCCATTTCACATTATATCCGCTTTTGAAATGCAAGCTTGTTAATAAAGCTAAAAATAATAAATCAGCATAGTTGTCTACATGACACGTTTACAGACTGACAGACTCTCTTATAGGCGGCATGGTACAGTATGACAGATAACGGCTGGGTCAACCAGGAAGTGGACTCACTCAGTGCAAGAATCTAAGGTCAGCCAAGCATCGGTTGGCTCGAAAACGGCGCCCAGACGCGGGATACAAGCAGCTCCGAAGTGGACTATTCTGCTCTCTCTCCCAGTCAGCACCGGAAACTTTCCATGGTGGAATGAAACTCTTGAAGTGGGCAGTGGCTGCTCTGTGAAAGGTATGGATCTCTTACGCCATCAGGCTCGCTGCAAAGACACAGTGTTTCTATCTGTCTATGTCATCGGAACGAAAGTAAACCTCGCCTAATTGTCTGTTCTGGAAATTTATCATCATTGACAAGCCGAAACGGCGCTAACACGGGCAGACGCTAGACATGATAGGCTTGCCTCATCGAAATTATACTAAATCTACAGTAAGAGCTTCCACCTCGTCGCCAACTCACGGCCCACACTCAAATCATAACGGTAAGAGAAGATGTCGGCGTGTCTGTCTGTCACGACCACTTCCTTGCGCACAATAATAGCGCAGGAGGGGGGGGAGTGGCTAGGGGGCCGCCACACCACTACCAGAAGGCATGCTCACATAACAATCATAACATGACCTACAGGCTTATATTCCAGTACAAAACTATCTGTCATAGGGTAGTCGCCGTGACCCACACCTTAAAAATTCTTTACTTCTTCCGCGTTTATCTTTACAGTTTACTCACTAAAACCAAGCACAAACACAAAAAACACTAACAAAATTATGATTGAATTTTTCATTGAGGTTTAACGAAATAAACGAATATATATATATATATATATATATAAATATATTTAGTCTACACACAATGACAACAAACACAGGGTAACTAAACTCACCTACAGACTCATGAATAAAAAATTAAAACTGCAACCTATTAAGAATAAAAACATTCAAAATAATCTTGCTTGGCCCACCACACACATTCCACGCTGAGTTACTCGTGACTACACTAACAATTTTGCAGCACGCATAACTAGAATATTGCATGCAAACAACACCTGTGGTAGTAGAAATTGATAGCACAATGTACACACTTTCTTTTACCGCTCATATAATTACATTAACCCGTATAATACGAACACATTAAACCTTCTACTGACAGATTTTACTCTACGTTAGGTAGTTACTTGTGGGGGTAAAATGTAAAAATCAAACAAAATATAAAATACCTGAATAACTGAAATAAAATATGAAAAAGTTTTTTTTATTTCAGCTAGTTGCCAAGTCAACATTTCTCATTTTAATTTAGTTTAACTTTATGTACTAAAATAACTATACACACACACACACACACACACACACACCACACTTTGTTCATCTACAACTATCCTTTCTTGTTTGATCATTTTGTAATTTTGACACATTTTCCTCATACCTATACCAAAATTGCTGATTTGTAATTTTGACACATTTTCCTCATACCTATACCAAAATTGCTGACAAAAATCACATATTCCCACACTTTGTTAGCAACAACAAAAAAACTTGTTTGTTCTTTCTTTTTCTATCATGTAGTCATTCTGAAGTGTTCTCAGAGCTGTCATTATTCTGTCTGTGTGTTGATCACACCGCTGCCTGAGGGACCCCGGCCTCACGTTGGGTCCAGATTAGAAAATGCCTGTGTCACGGCTGTAATGAACCCAGGAGACTAACCTCACTGCCAGCACAAGCCTCCTCCTGCACGCGGCCCGAATGCAAGCCACGAGAATCTAATCCTCAGAGCTATGCGTGTGATTCCCCGCTGCGTCAGGTGCAGACAGGTTCAATCGTGCTAATGGGAGCGAGAACGGCTCTTTTGTGCTCTCAGCGATTTGAAGGAGCAAAATACATGTTTGCTTTTAAGCTCCTCAGGTGTGAGAGATATGACATGGAAGCCAGGAATTCATTGATTTCACATTTCCCAGGATGCACTGCATGCATCAGAGTAATTGTTTGTGTACTTGTGCTGTAGTGATACACCGGCGTCAGTCAGGTCAGTGTCTCTACTTTTGTCACACTGCTCCTGGAGACATGCCGTATACGAGGGACAGACATACAGAGCCGTTCAGTGGGGTCTGAATGAAATTACGGGCATTCGTCTCCTCACTAGTGAGCAGAGTTTATGCAAATGAGACACCGCTGGGTTATTGCAAGAGGAATATCAATGGAGTAATTACTGTTACACGACAGGCCGATGTCTTTCCCCCAAATCACTGTCTCTCTCTCTCTCTCTCTCACACACACACATACACACACACACATACACACACACACAAAGAGGCAGAGAGTTAATAAAGAGAGTGTCTGGGAGGAAGAGCTTCCCCGAGGGCCACAGACATCTGAACACTGCTAAATGGCTGCTTGGGTTCCTACCAGGAGCCCACAGCACAGATAAAATGATTGAAGAGCACAGAAAGAAAAGAAAAGAAAAGAAAAGAAAAGAGAAAAAAAGGAATGCAAAGAAAAAAGAAAAAGTATAAAAAAGAAAAAGGAAAAAGAATAAAAAAGGAAAGAAATTAAATTAAAAGAAAAAAAAGATTACAGAGAAAAGAAAAAGAGAGAACAATCTAATGATTGATAGAACAATAGATAGAATGCTCTAACGATAGCTAGAACGATAGAACTATAGACGATAAATAGGAACATAACAGAACGAAAGAATGACGACGACAGACAGACCGAAGACAGATAGAGAGATTATAATGGGCGATCTTTCTGTTATGTGGTGGTGTGGTAACTTTCGAAGATGTAAGGTCGAGATCTGATGTCCACCCGGGTACTGACTGCAAACACAACAGCTGATATTACCTCATCTGCAGTGTTACATAAGTACACTCACACATTCCCCAGCGGTGTCTAATTGCACCTAAACTCGCTCACTGTGAGGAGGACGAAGGGCCCGTAATTTATCAGACCCATAGAACGGCTTCTGTATGTATGCCCTCGTCTCCGGCATGTCTCAGGAAGCAGGTGTGAAACAAAAGTAGAGCATGACCTGGATACTGACGCTGTGTATCACTACAGAACTAAGGACACAAACACTTACTCTGCATGGCGAGCGTGTGAACACACACACCGAGTTGCTCCGTGTGTTTCCATGTTTTTGGGGACATTCCATAGGTGTAATGGTGTTTATACTGTACAAACTGTATGTGCTATTATTGCCCTACACCAAAACCTACCCCTTACAGGAAACTTTCAGCATTTTTACTTTCTCAAAAAAAACTAATTCTGTATGATTTATAAGCTTGTTTCCTCCCCATGGGCCCAAAAATGTCCATTTGGTCCCTACTAACTGATAATACCAGGTAACCAGCACACACCACACAGCCCCCACACCACACACAACACCTCACTCACACACTCATCACACACACCGCAAGCACACACTCACTCACCACACATCACTCACGCACGCACCGCACGCACACACAATCCACAAATATTAGCCTCTTTGGAAATAAAGTGGCGTGTCTCCCAGGAGCCTAGGTGACCAAATTATTCTTTGTCAAATCTCTAGCATCTCGGTGGTGAGCACAAGCCTTCAAATCTTAGCACTACAGAAGCAACAAGAAAGTGCTCTCCCAAAGTGACATCTTTTGTCTGCATGGAGGAGTGCACAATAAACGACGCGGCCATCTATGGTACTTCTGTGTGTCTTTCACACACTCGCTCTGATGGACTTTGAGCTTTAAAGCACCTTGCCTGAAGGTCATCTGCGACATAAAACGTAGTCTTGTTTCTCCCGGACACTTTAAGTGTGGTTTGTTTTTAAGCTCTGCACGCGCCGCTTTAGACGGTAGGGCCGGACGTTACCATCACAGCGTCGGCGGAAGGGACGGATTTACAACTGCGGAAGGATTAGCTGTTGGCGATGGAGCCGCCAGTCGGCCGACCCGTGCCAGAGGATGTTACGGACATGCAGTTTGCACGTCCATTTTCACTCCATGTGTCTGAAAAACTATTTGGATTTGTCGGGCAGTTTCTAAAACGAGGCGTGATATATATGGTAGATGTTCGACACGAGCACTAAAAACATTTCAGTTATTACACGGGACGAGGTGATTTACTAAAGAACTGGTGTACAAAATTCGCAATTTGACTAATAAACAAAAAGGTGTTACAGTGTTCTCATGCACAAGTCGGAAAATGTGCTTACATTTACATTGATACTTTAATTCTATACATCCCTTTATTAAACATATCGTCGCTTAAAAAATGCAAAAATATACTCATAGTACACTGAGTGAAACTTTTAAAATGACTTGATATTAGATATAAAAAAACTGTATATTAACGGTAAGTATAGTTGTGAGTCTCTTCCAAACCAAACATGCATAATGAGCGTTGAAAGAACACGATCACCACCATCTCGCGACTGAGTACAGATCATAGAATGCGGTGTAAGCTGACTTTAAATACATTGACGATTTACACCATGTTACTAACTGGTGTTAAGTCATTACTGTAATGCAGTAAATCTGTATTTCATGCATATTGGGGGGAATGGGCGTAATAGTAATAAAACGAATAATGTGTCACTACTGCAAAACAACAGTTGTAAACTACAAAGTCTCGGCTAACAAAACATGGCAAGTGACTCCAATAAAAACTATGCATCAACCCTGTGGTTGGTATGTGGCATGGCAGAAAAATATCATGCGGTCACACGGCCACCGTTCTCATCCTTGTGCTGCCAGCAAAAAACACACTCACTCACTCACTCACGCACTCAATGCAGTGACACACACAGTGGCACACACACACAGAGGCACACACACAAACAAACACTCACACTCACACTCACACACACCCACACACACCCACACAAACACACACAAACACACACAACAGAACACCACACACACAGGTTAGTTTGTTTTGAAAAGGGCGGGAAATCTCATAGGCGAGATGGTTCTCATACTGTACAGACCGTATATTCTTATTTAGCACAGACACAGCCAAAACGCGCATCGCACCCAATGAAAACGAACCTACCTCACAGATCGAGACTTCTGTATGCGATTGATCCAGAATGTCCAATAACACTCCACTGAGTAGGTGGGGACTTTATAAGCGTTTTTGAGAAAGTGGGGACCGTGGGTGGCGGGGGATTAGTGTCCTGAAAACACCTTCTCCTTTGTCACTATACTCATGTGAACCTGTGAATACCTTTGTGCATACTACAAATCTAACGTCCTCATTGTCACAAAAACGCGGCACACACAACACACAACTCTTCTGACTCTCACAATGCTAGGTAAGAAACATAGCCCAGTGCATTTTCTAAACATAGCGGAAGGAAAATACAGAAAGAAAGAAAGAAAATGATATTTTTCCTTCAAGAAATATCCTATTTGTAGGGACCTTTTTACTTTAGGGATTTTTTTACTGTTTTAAATTCCATTTATTTATGTATATATAAATTTCATCACAATTACCAAAAATCTACCTTTGAAATCTAACGCAAAGGCACAAAAATTACTGCAAGCAGAACAATGTGTCGTAATAAAAAGTATATATAAAAATAATGAATAATAAAATATGCTTTTTAAAATAAATAAGTATAACATATTTAAAATTGTAAATATCTTTTTTTTTAAACGGTTTAAGTAATTTTTCTTACTGTAATGCAGTGAAATCTGGTATTACAGTAATGATAAGAATTAATGAAAATCAACAGAAAAATGTAATTAAAAAACAAACAAACAAACAAAAAACAACAACTGAAGGCATTGAAGACCAAAAACAAATTTGTATTGCATTGCCTTTGGGGTGGAATGTGTTTAATTGTCATAAAAATAACATCACAATAAAAACACAAAAACAAATTAATTAATTAATAATTAACAACAAATCACCAGCTTTATTTATTACGCTATTATTATTATTATTTTTATACGACCACAAGAAGTTCTTAACAGGTTTTAAGAGATTCCAGAAAGGTCAAAGGCCAAATCTGACACATGAGCTTTTCCATTAAAAGTGATGCTGAAACAAACTGAACTGGACTGAGTATAAATACACTCAATTAAAACTAAAAACTAAAAATACCAAAACAAAGGCATCACACTAAGTAAGTAATACCAGTAATACTGAGAGGGGAACATTATCGAACATACTGCGATTTATAATGACAAGAAAGCATGTAAGAACAACAGGCGGAGGCTATAAACTACAGCGAGGTCAAAGGAAAATAGTTTTGGGAGACACAAGACAAGGAAGCAACTGGACACTGTATCAGCATAAAAAAATTTATTTATCCATCTCGGGGAGCAAAGTTCAACCACACTGTCAAAGCTGTGGTGTTTATTCAGTTGAAAAATGAATCGATGTTGTACAGTGAATCAATGGGATGATCGCTGATCTGTAGATATTATTAATGAAGCCTGAAAAACCAGCCTTAGGTGATTTGCTGGTCTCAGCTGGTTTGCAATAATGAGAATAGTCTTGTTTAGAGGGACTTTTGAGTGCATATCAGCATGGGTTTTAGACATTTAAGACATCTGGAAGGAAAAAATGGGATAACAATAGGAGAAATTGGAAAAACGTTCATGAGAAATTCCATGAAAGTTAGCATTTGAGTTTGGAATGACAAAACGTGAATATGTAAATGAGAGAATGATAAAAGAATTTGAATTTTTTTGTTGAACTATCCCTTTAAATTTTGGGGGTTTCTTGTAAAAAAAAAAAAAAATGTGAAAATTTAAGGAATAAAGAAGGCAACGAATAAAGAAAAAATATTTAAAGAACTAACATTTTTGCAAAGTAATGCATTTGAGCTATTTGCAAATAATATTTTTAACAGCTAAATGACTGTTCTAACCACAACTTATAAACACTTGTCTAAGCCACACTTTTTACCACGTTCAGTGAATTTTCTGTAAACAGTATCAGTAATGCCCACCTTCTCTGATTTGATTGGCCATCTCAGTCATTTTGACATTGACGAACGCTGTTAGTCAGATCAGCTGATTTTGTTGACATATTAGAGTTTAAGGTTTTTGCTAAGGAGATTTTGGATATCTCTATTTATCACTCCGTAAATTAGAAAAAAATAGTTTGTTCACATTGTTTTTAGGAATAAAATGTTACATAAAATCATGCAAACTAAATATCAACAAACCCTTCAATAAAACCTTCAGAATATAGGAATACAAAAGTTTGGTTTATGTAAGTGTTACTGAATTGGAGGAAATAACTTTTCTGAGAAACCGGCATTTACTGATATGTATTGTAATTGAAATCTACACAGACAAAGTGCAATAATACAACAATACAAATGAAATATCAACAAACCCTTCAATAAAAACCTTCAGAATATAAATAGGAATAAAAATTAAGCATTAGTTCTGGCAGGTCACGTAGCAGCGGGACAACCTATCGCAGCATTCCTATATAACCTCTATTCAGTATTACTCAGCAGCTTTTCAGCTTGCTCCGGAGCAAATTACCCTCCTCCATCCCCAGCTCCTCCTTTCGCCACAGTCAGGACTTGGCTTTCTGATATTCCTTGCTAATCAGACTCCTTTATCTTGAATAAAGTGTTACACTTAAATATCATTAAGTGCATTAATGATATCTGCCTTGTTCTGTTCTGTTAACCCTAGGGGGGTTATTATTGCTGCTCTCCCTGCTCATTCATGACAGGCTGCATGGATGGGCAGGGAGTTTTTTGCCCAGAACAGAACCATACCGCCAAACCAAACTTTATGCTAAGTATCGAGCATATCTGACTTAATGGTGATATAGTGGTCCTGACAGAACCGCTATGATTGGTGTATGTAAGTTCTGCTGAAGTGGAGGAAAAACCTTTCTGAGAAAACTGCATTTACAGATATGTATTGTAATTGAAATCTACAAAGACAAACACATCAAATGTAATAAACATTTATATGTGTATTTTGTACGTTTCTTTTCACTAAACTGAAACAACTAAATATCCTTAAATCTCAAAATTGACCAGTGCATGAAAAAACATGTTTTTGCCTTAAAACAGCTAAGAGATCACGCTATGACAAGGCTGTCTTCATACCGTAAGCTGCATGTGATGACCCAACTCAAGATGCTTTGATGTGGATGCTGCTGGTTCAGATAGTGGGAAGGAACTGACCCAAACCATGTGCCGCACAGACCCGAGATCATCCCTGAGCATCACACAGGCGCCTCGCACAGTGGCAGGTCTCCGCACGTCTACCCCAAAACGCCTCCATCCACCTCCGTCAAAGCGCGATGCTGAAGCCCCTGCTGGGAGCAGAAGGCTAGAACAAGGCTCGGGTTACAGGCCGCAGCCTGGGGAGGGAGTCTGCAGCGCTTTCTTCTTGCAGACCTCCAGCCTGGACCCACTACCGAGGAGAGACAAACCCAAGCAGGGACCGTGGCCGGCGTTAAGCCTGGGATTGGCATTCCAGGGCCCCACAGGTTTCTTTGAGGAGAAAAGTGCCACGGCCTTAGGGAAGGAAGACTTTATGATCTAGAAAGCTTCACTAAAACTCACTTTTCCTAATAAGGATTTTCTTGCAACTTGGGCACTAAGTGTGTTGTTCTCATCCAGTTTGTGCAAAATTCAGAACTGAAGAATTGGATTTCTTAGAATTTACTGAGTGTGAATTTGAATTGAATTGGTCCAGTGTTGTTATTGTTAACTAAAACTGAACTAGCTACTAATCGATCGACTATCGCTCTATTATCTTTCTATCTAGTCTAGTCTATCTATCTATCTAGCTATCTATCTATCTATCTATCTATCTATCTATCTATCTATCTATCTATCTATCTATCTACCTACCTATCATCAGGCTTTTAATGATTTTTTCCCAAAAAAATTTAAACAAGCGTTTGTCAAGCCATGAACTTTTTTTTTTTTATTTGTTTTTCTGTTTTGTTAAATATTACAGTCATGAATTTCTTTACATTTCAATTAACTTTTAAGTCTTCATTGCATTCAAATTTGAAATCCAGTACTGCATCCTGTTTTTACACATCAATTCAAACGTCAACTTCGGGGAAGTCGTGGCCTAATGGTTAGAGAGTCGGACTCGTAACCCAAAGGTTGCAGGCTCGAGTCTCATACCGGCAGGGATTGTAGGTGGGGGAGTGAATGTACAGCGCTCTCTTCCACCTTCAATACCACGACTGAGGTGCCCTCGAGCAAGGCACCGAACCCCCAACTGCATAAATGGCTGCCCACTGCTCCGGGTGTGTGTTCACTGCTGTGTGTGTGCGCTTAGGATGGGTAACCATAATTTCTCTAGCATCTTAGCAAACCAGACAACAGGATGTTTTGGGATAAACACACAAACAACATGTATGGAAACAGAACAAATGTACTGCATCCAATTGATCCTTAAAGTCAAATAAACTCTTTTTTTTCTTCCACCTGTAAGGTATGTGTAATCTTCACAATGAACCAATTTAGTGAAGTCACATTATCCTGTGTACGTGTTTAAACCATTCTGTAGCGATGGTTAAAGAGGTTTACTCAGGACTGTGCTGGAGTCAAAAAAGTCCACTCACTTTCGATTGCATGTATCAGTTTTGACGCACAACCTTCAAATTTAGCAGAGGGAAGTTACAGGCTATTTCTGGGCTGCTGAGGAGGAAGACATGCCCTACTTTGAGCTGGCCATCGGTACCAGGCAATCCCCTCACACACACAAACTCACTGCGAGGTGTTGTAAGGTCATGGAGAACAGGGAGAAGAGTTTGCCAAAAGACCCTAAATCAACAAGATTTACCCCCAAAACTTGTGCAACAGCAGCCACGGAGCATGACAATGAGTCACAGAGCAGATAAACCCACTGATCTCAAACCAGTCTCATATTACTTAATCTTAGCAGCCTGTAGCGTCAAAGGTTCCCACTGTATATATATATATTTGCTGAATACACAGTGCGTGCACTACCATTCAAAAGTTTAATGTCAGGCTCTTATGCTGAACAGGGCTGCATTTATTTGATTAAAAATACAGTACAAATTTTGAAACCTTATTACATTTTAAAATACATGATTTCTATTCGAATATATAAAAAAATGTAATTTATTTCTGTGATGCAAACTGAATTTTCAGCATCATTCCTCCAGTCTTCCGTGTCACATGATCCTTCAGAAATCATTCTTATATGATGATATGCTGCTCAAGAAATATTTCTTATTATTAGCAATGTTGAAAACTGTTTTTTGCTGCTTCATATTTTTGTGGAAACATTGATACTTTTTCCCCAGAATCTTTGATGAATAGAAAGTTTTAATAAATTGCATTTATTGTAAATAGAAATCAACATTAGAATGTATTTCCTGTAATTTTTGACATTTAATGCATCTTTATTAATAAAGTATAACAATTTATTTCAATGAAAAAAAACTTACTTAATCTCATATACCTTTGAAATGGTAGTGTATATACAATTTTTTGAAAGATATTTTGTGTTTTTTGGAAAATGTTGTCAAGATACTAAGCTAGCCTTGAAAATGATACGCAGTACACACATCCACCAGATAAGGTCCCGTTTCTTTGAAAGGGGCATTCAATGGGTTATCTCAGATGAAAACCAAAAAATGAGAAAACACAAATTGAAACGAATGAAAGATTATTATGATTTAGTAAATGATTATTTTATTATTACTTATTACTATTATGACAATAAAAAGCCCCCTTTAAATCAGTGTCACACGTTTTTGGCCAAAGAACCTTTCAGTGAACCTTCTTATAAGAACATTTTTGTTCTTAGTGTGAAGAACATTCTAAACATCTAAAGATTATAAAGAAGCTTTTGTGCATTGAAAAGATTGCATGGATGTTAAAGGTTCTTCATGGAACCATCGATACAATAATTGGCTTCAATGGTTCCATGAAGATCCTTTAACATCCAAGGAATCTTTCCATTCCACAAAAGGTTATTTAAAGTGGAAAAAGGTTCTTTAGATTATTTTTTTTAAAATCACCTACGAATAATGTTTTTTTAAGAACTGATGACAGCAAAGTACTAACCGCCAAACTGTTCTTCCATTGCATTATGCAAAAAAAAAAAAAACCTTTTGGAACCTTTATTTTAAAGAGTTTAGTTACATTTTATAACCTGATATAGAAATTAGAAAGGAACTAGAACTGTGTCTTGTTTCTCCAAGACATCAATTAGATTAAATTGATACCAATGGAGAATTTTGAGGTGGTGTCTGGAGTGTTATGGAGAAGTTTAAAGTTCGCACACTGCGCTTCCATTCACGCCTTAGACGCTCAATGGCCTCCAAACTTCCCAACCTCCTACATTGTTCAGTGTGAGCTCCTTCAAGTCAGGAACCCGTTACAAATCACTAAGCTGAAGAAGCACCCTGGGGTACAGGAAAGCATTGCGTGGGTCTTTTGCACGGGAGCAGAACCAGATCATCCCAGAACACTTTCCACAGTTTGTTTCTGCAGCCTGGGGGGACGGAAAACAGCGGGCGTCAGCTTCGTTTTTCGTACGCCTCCTCCCTCCGTCTCCACAACACTGAAGAGTATACAAGGTTCTGAGGCCCCTCTGGCCCGGGATCCGGGATTTACAACCCGATACACGTCCCTGGATGGCCGAGTCCTTGATTACTAGAGCCAGTAGAATCTTGTGCTTTCAATAACACGGAGCGCTTCGTTTTTTACACGGACGCCTCTGCTTGCCTCCTCTTTCGGAGAGTTATTGGGAGTTTTGGAACACACTGATTCAGAAACCACACTCTTTAATGACTTTTATGACATCAGAATATAATTTGAAATTAGAATCAGGAATGTTTGAAAGGTGGCAATGGTTTACCATTCGTTGAGATGCTATTATAGTTTTTATTAATTTTTTGAGTAATAGTTTTTTTTGTATTTTTTTATTTTTTTATTAGCTTTTCTAAAGTCTATACCATTTTTTATAGACATTTGTTGGCAACTAACTCATAAAATTGACTTGAAAAGAAGTGTTTTTTTATTTTGATTGTTTATTTCAGTAAATGTTCTTTTATTTCAAGTATCAAAATTTCTTTTTTATGGTTTTTATTTTAGTTTTAGTTAATTAATCCCCCTGGTTATTCTTACCCACTGGTGTTCATTCAGGTCCAGATGTTTGGTGACCCAAACAAAAGTACTAAAAGCCCTTTCAACTGTTATTATTACCTTCATCTGTTTTGTCACATGACTTTTTCCAAGCATCCACCATATTTATACCATTGGTAATGTTGGTGATTTTTCAACACAAAAAACACGGATCATTTGGATTTGATCTATATCAGTCTGTACACATTAGTTATAATATTGTATAAACACATTTTCACATGATTGGGGTCCGACTCTCTTTTCTCACCCAGTCCTGCTGATTTCATCACAAATACAGTAAAAAGTCTTAATACTGTGAAATAGTCTACAATTAAAAGAACTGTTTTTGTGTTTAAAATGATAGTCAACTGTAATTTACTCCTCTCTTCTAATATGCTGATTTGCGCTCAAGCCACTGTCTTGTTATGGTCCAATGTTTGAAATCATAGGCTGAATAGTCCCCTAAGATGCACGGGAAACATCATGGTACTGAAAAACAATGAGTATGTTGAAGCTTTTGAAAACCTCTTTTTTTTTCAGAAGTACGTGGACAAAAATCACAATTTTGTGCGCCCCTACATTGTGACAATGTAAGATTTAAGGGATTGCTCACAAACAAAAATATATTTAATAAACTAATTAATCAAAAAAAATATATATATATATATATTACAAGTGATAGATAAAATTATATTAAATTATTAAAATATTTAAAATTATAAATAATCAATTTTAAAGCTTCAATTATTTCATTATACAAGCACAAAGTGAGCACAGAGTAATAAGAGACAAATAAAGCTGGCAATTATAAAACTATGTAGCAAACCAGTTTCCTGGGACAATGGTTAATGAAACAGTCCAGAGCTCATTATGCACACAAAAAAGCAAAGTAACTGTGGTGACTGGTCAAATTATAATCAAGTTTTTTTGATGGTTGTTTACTTTGCATGCTCAGATTTAGTACACTAGCATGCACATTAAGCTCACTAATGTGTGATACAATGTGATAAAATGCATAAAGAGAGATAAATTTACAGTATCCTTTAATCTAAACCACATTGCAATTTTTTTTGTTTTTTTTTGTTTTTTTTTTTTTTGACATCCCACCATTTGGTTAAAGACTTAGTCAAGTCCTTACGGAAACCTCCAAAACTCTTTAAAATGAGAATATTTAAAGCTTTAAAGGGGTCATATGATGCTTTTTTTAAAGATCATTATTTTGTGTATTTGGTGTAACAGAATATGTTGACATGCTTTAATGTTCAAAAAACACATTATTTTTCAAATACTGTACATTATTGTAGGTCCTCTATGCCCCGCCTCTCTCAAACGCTTCGTTTCCTACAAAGTCCCTCCTTCCGACAAGCACAATCTGCTCTTATTGGCCAGCTGACCCAGTGCTTTGTGATTGGCCGAACACTGCAAGCACTCGTCGCAAATGTAACGCCCCTTACCATAATCACGAGCTTCATCTTTCACAATAAATGTAAAGACAGAGCCTGAAAAGGGAACAGAGTCGCGTGACAGACACAATAATGAAGCTGGTATGTGTTTGTGATGTGACCCCCTCTCTCTCTCTCTCTCTCTCTCTCGCTCACGCACACACACACACACATGATGCGCAAAACTCCACATTTGAACATCAATAGCAAATACTTAAACTAATAAAAAACAGTAGCTGATTCAGAAGCGCCAGATTGTCATAGCAAAGTCAGAATGTACCTCCTCTCCTAGGTTCACGAAACGGTCCACCATAAAATGCATTGCTGTTCTGTTGAAAGTAATCTTAAAAATTCTTAAATGCATCTACTTCCGGAAGGCCAAATAAATTGCTTTTGCTTTCGTCTAGAAACACACAGCGTCTCCCTGACACTGCTTCAACACTAACTCGGTTTTATGTCAGGACCACTATCGTCAAAATGATAGTGACATAAAGTTTGGTTTGGTGGTATGGTTCTTTTCTGGGCAAAAAAACTCCCTGCCCATCCACGCAGCCTGTCATGAATGAGCAGGGAGAACAGCAATAATAACCCCCCAGGGTTAACAGAACAGAACAAGGCAGATATCATTAATGTACTCGATGATATTTAAGTGTAACACTTTATTCAATATAAAGGAGTCTGATTAGCAAGGAATTTCAGAAAGCTAAGTCCTGACTGTGGCGAAAGGGGGAGCTGGGGATGGAGGAGGGTAATTTGCTCCCGAGGAAGCTGAAAAGCTGCTGAATAATACTGAATACAGCTTATTTAGGAATGCCGCGATAGGTGTCGTATTGCTATAGGTAGATGTGATCAGCTGATGTGAGCTTGACTCACGTTACCTGCCAGAACTAACGCTAAAGCTTGATTTACTGAAACCACGCCTTCTTTCTTTAAGTGCACATTTGGGCGGCATTATGCAAATATTTTCACATCGTAAGGTAGATATGTGGGGCGTTTTAGAACGAGCCGTTTTAGGGGGGTGTGAGTCTTAACTTTGATAAAGAATATATCTTTGGGTTTGAGACTTTAGTTTTTGCAACTTTACAGATCTTATTTATGCACCAAGGGCTTGTAACACTCCGAAGAGAAAGGACAACTTGAAATCGCATCATATTACCCCGTTTAGTGACTTTAAAAATGTCTCCTTCCTACAAATTCACGTCTGTAATAAACTGAAAATGATGCCCACATGCTCACAATCCAAAAACAAAGGCAAGCTTAACAACACGTGTGTCGGTTTAAGCCTCATAAATCAATCTCTGTTCCGCTTATTTTTTTAGGAACAGAGTCACAGGGGGCTGTTCCAGACCCCTCCTCCTTCCATGCCATAGTGTTCAGGTTCGCTCTTTCTTTGCCCCATTCCTCCACACGAATAATGGATTAGGAACGGCTTCCGGTGGCACAAAGCGCGGGTGCCATGTTACCAGTCAGTGATAAAAGTGTGGACCCAGCTCACATCCGGCGGAACACGGGGTCCTACTTCTAATCCCATTATAGGAAAGAAGAGACCAGAAAGAACAGAGGGAACGGGTGGTGCAGCAGGGGAAAAAGGCTTTTAGGGGCCTACAAGGAAAATGGTAATGCTCCCTGGAGAGCTCAGCACTGGAGTTTTCTCAGATAATGTCAACTCTGTCCAATGTTTCCTCCAAAGTCCTATAATTATTTGATTTTATTTGATTTATTATTTACTTTTACATAATTAATTTTTTAACTTTTTTTCTTTTTTTTTTTTTACATTATACATTTTTTAATATAACATTTTCATTGATCTCTCTTAGTATTATATATATCTATATATATAGATATATATATAAATATATATATATATATATATATAATAGGCTGCACATTAAACAAATTCTAATCGCGATTACCATTACGGATGCCACAATTACATAATTGTTCAAAGCAGCAATTAATCGTTTAAAGTCCACTTATGTTATTCTGCGTGTTTAAGATGCGTTTTTTTCTTTCTACATGGTATCTTAAGGGTTTTTCCATTGTTTTAATTTTAGTATAACATTATAATACCATGCATATTTTTACCTTTTTATTTTAAAGAAGAAACCAATCCGATGTATTGTTGACATTTGAGGCTTAATGCTATAGGAAAGCAATAAAAGTTTTTCAGTTAGAATGTTTTCAGCTTGTTTTTTTTCATATAAAAATGGCATGCAGTTGCTTCAAACAATGAAATAAACATCATTCAGTGTAAATTGATAATCATAATTAATAATCACAATTACAATTTCAAAGGAATAATCGAAAATTATGTCCATAATCGGCAGCCTAATATATATATGCTTATATAAACACTACAATTTGGATTTATAGATTTATTATGTAAAATATATTAAAAAGTACAATAAATTTGAAGTTAATAATAAACAAAAGAAATAAAAAGATTACCTGAGTATGCTTACACAAATACTATTTGAGTTTCTAGTCTTCTACTCAAATGTCATGTTTCATTCAAGTTTACTCTCTGTCTTACAATCTTTCTATCTATTTCTGAATGAACATTGCTTCTACAAACCATTTTTTTTCAGTAAATTATTTATTATAGTGTTAATGTACTTTTTTTTTTGGAATCCCTGAATACTATTTTCAGGATTCTTTGAAAAAATGGTAAAACAGTGGATCTTTGTAACATATACACTAATGTTGCAATAAGTTTTTTTTAAACTTTTTTTGTAATAACAGAACTTAATAATTTTTAATTTTAGCAAGGTTATTTAAACTGCTAAAAAAGTGACAGTATAAACGTTGATTTTTGAATAAATACTTTTGTCCTCATCTAGAAATCCTGAAAAAAGTATCAGAGGTTCCAAAAAATAAGCGCACTGTTTTAGAACATATGATTATACTAGATTATGGTTCTTGACAGCAATCATCATATTAAATGATTTCTTAAGGATCAAGTTAACTGAAGACTGGAGTAATGATGCTGACAATTCAGCTTTGATCACAGAAATAAATTACATTTTAAAGTATATAAAAACTGAAAACAGTTATTTAAAATTGTAATACTATTTCACAATATTACTGTTTTTACTATATTTTTGCAGCTTTGCTCTCCATTTAATCTCATTGCTGCAAGATCTCATAGAAGTGGTAAAAAAGTGGGTTGCAAATGCTGTAAGTCATCATGGGGAATATGCTGGCGTGAGACGTGCCACACCGAGCCGCTGCATGTCTGCAGACTCTCACATGTTCCTGAGAGTTTCTCTCTCCTCAAATGCTCCGAGCGCAGAGCCCTGCTCCCCACACACGGCTAGAATGTGAGAGGAGGGTGCGAGAGCGGGCCTGCAGGTACACAGCACCTGGGTGGAAGCACTTGACAGAGCCTTGCCAACCTCTCCTCACAGCTGGGTGACAGCAGCAGCAGCGAGAGGTGATGTTTGAACAGACATTCCAGCCCAGAAAACCACAGAGACACATGAAGCAACACAGAGATGTGGACAAAGACACACCAATTCAGAATAACACCAAAATGAATTCAGCAAAAACATCCAATGCCAAAAAATCCAAACTGCAAAGTTGATAAAACGCTCTAATCTGGATTTAAACGCACAATAGTTTCCAAGCAGCATTACTGACAGATCACAAACATATTAACTCACCTATTAATGGAAAAATAAGTGAATCAAAATGCTGCAGGCCATAGGAATTGTGTGTGTGGTGTAATGTGTGTGTGTGTGTGTGTGTGTGTTTGGTTGTGTGATGTGTGTGTGTGTGTGTGTGTGTGTGGGTGTGTGTGTGTGTGGTGTGTGGTGTGTGTGTTTGTGCGCGCGTTTTTGTGACAAATGAGGACTAAATTGTCTATGACAAAGTTATAACATAGGTATGTCAAGGAGAAGGTGACTTTTCAGGACATTACCCCTTGTCCCCACTTTTCAAAACGCTTATAACTCACACAGAATGGAGTGTATTGAAAATCTGAAATAGCACAAAGTCTCCTGTAAGGTGTAGGTTTAGGGGTAGGGTTGGTGTAGGTCAATAGAATATACGGTCTGTACAGTAAAAAAACCATTACAGGCCTATGGAGATTCCCCACTTTTCACAAAAACAAACGTGTGTGTGTGTGTGTGTGTGTTGTATGTGTGTGTGTGTGTGTGTAATATATATATAGAGATATACCACACACATTAGATATATATGTGTGTGTGGTGTTGTGTGTGTTGGTTGTGTGTGTTTTGTGTGTTGTGAGCCAATACACACAAGGTGTGTTGTTGTTGAATAATATTATATATATATATAATATATATATATAATCTGCATTACACCGTTATTTATTTATTTTAAATATATTATATACATATAAAAAATTATATATACGTATTTATATGTGTATTTTAAGTAGAAGTATTCGAGATAGCCAGGGGTTTATTTATAAGTGAATAAATTAAAAATAAATTTAAATTAATTTCACATAAAATAAAAAATAAATTTATTATATTTATGAAGACTTCAATAAGAAAAGATATATTGGCTAAAATGGCTATCTATGGCAACCCATTATAATAAACATATTTCGTTTATTATTTTTAATGTGTAATGTTCATAGGAAATTTACAAGCGCTGTAAAAACACGAAAAGGTGCGCATATATATATGATTGTATTATGTATAAAAAGTGTATACATTTTGATGAATACAAATTATATGTGTGTGTGTGTGTGTGTGTGTGTGTGTGTGAGTGTGAGTGTGTGTGTGTGTGTGTGTTGTTGTGTGTGTGTGTGTGAGATATATCGTTGTAGATAGCCATAGATATAGATATAAGAAAGAAAGAAAGAAACAGAGATGTTTTGTGTGTATCTGAGTGTATTTCACACTCTCTCTCAAAGGAGGCCACAGTGTGCAGAGTGAACGATCTCACACACACACACGATGAGCCAAAGGAGAAACACACAAACACACCCTCAGCTCCTGCCTGCGCTCACACACATCCGTTATCACATTTATAGGATATTGCATGCTTTGTTTAGTTATTGTTTCTTAACACATTTTGCCAGCACATCAGCTTATCTGATCAGACTAAATGTTCTGGTTTTTATTTGCCAAACAAATTGTTCCTTGCTCATGCATTAGTGCACACTCTCACCAAATGCCTCTATAAAAAGGTTTCAAATAAAAAGAATAAGGTACATGTGGGAGACGATCACAATCCTAAACATGACATTATTACATTTATTTTGATCTATTAATTACCCTGTTTCAAGTCTGACTGTTTCAAACTCTTTGCATAATCTAATATGGATAATATTAAAATACTGTATATCTCTGCTGTTTAATGTTTCATTAACACATTACAAGAATTGTCTAAATTCTTTTGACATCTTTTGAATTATGCCAATGACACCAAGAGTGAATGTTTTTGTTGTACAATATGGCACTATCTTTCCTCCCATATTTAAATGAGCTTTTCGTTGGAAAGCTGACATGTAACTGTTTGTCAAGCTTTGTTAGTATATGCAGAACAGGAATCTGCTTGTCAACACAAAATAAGGGGAATCACTCAAAATTATGTCTACAGATTATGTATCGTTTTAAACACAGTAACCCAGTCCCCTAAAAGTATGTGGATTAAAACACACTTTATAAGTGTGTTTTAATAAATATGAATGTTATTGCATTAAAAAACAAAATGTCAACAGGTTTGACTTCATGCATCCCCCCACTAAAAATCACTGCCACAGCAGTTGATTAAAAGTAAATGAGCACAAAAGGTGTAGAAAAGTGAAGTTAGTTCTAAGAACTGCATGTGTTTGGTATTTTGTAAATGCAGTGATTTTAAATTCTGACTTACAGTAAATGAACAAGTACTTTAGGGGCCAATGATGGAACAGGCTAGAGAAGCGAACGTCATTTCTGAAGGGCTAATAAGTGTGTTTGTTGTTTCTGTAAACTGAGATATTTCTCTGAGCATCAGAATCTAAACATAGAAAGAGGAGAGAGGAGAGTTGAGGAATTCCAGCTCTCAGTATCTTAGAACAGAAAACTTCAGCTAGACCTGACCAAAAGCACTGACGGTACAAAACTGTTTAATGAATTGAGCAGAGAATTATGAATATGAATATGAATTTTTCTCTCATATACAGAGGCCTATAGCTTTGTTTACAGCCCCTTTGGGATTGTGTTTCTGCCAGGAACGAGCTTATGGAAAACTTGTTCTTTAAAGCATTTCTAGTCAAAACTAAATTGTGCGTGCAAAATATTCTACAATACCCATCAATAAACAGTTTTACAGCAACATGCAACAAAATCACAAACAAATCATGTGTAGAAATTATAATTAATACTGCAAAAAACCATCTGTGACCATACGTACGATCAAAATCTTTAAAATATAGATTAATAGTAAGACTATAAAAATTTTAATGAGCAAATAAATCACATAATCTCTCTCTTCTCTCTCTCTCTCTTCTCTCTCTCCCCTCTTATATATATATATAAGATATATATATATATATATAATAATACAATATAAAAACATATGTATATATATTATATATATATATATATATATATATTCTATATATATATATATATAATATATGTATTTGCATAACCAAGAACAAGTGTTAAAAAACAGTTAAAAAATTCCAGTTGAGTTCCATACTGTCAGATCTAAATATTAAATACACTGGATAGTTATGCTAAACCACTAAAGAGAATCTCCTGTAAAATTAGCAACACTGAATCTCTATGATCTTGGCTATTATGGGACAAAATATGCTGTTAAACTATATTAAGTTTCAGCGTGTCGTATCATGTCATGAGCGGAGTGTGAAATCAACACAAAACGTCACACATGTTACACCACGAATGGCAGAAAACCTTTCTCTCCCAATAACACACCCGAGGTCAATCAATCACACAACTACAAACGTTCTCAACAGACCAAGCATAGCGATGTTCAGAGCATGTTTCTGCTATTGCACATTTGAAAATCATTACATCGCTCTCTGCCCCTTCAAACGATGGCAATATGTGCGTCTGCCGTGCTGTGGACAGTAAAACACACACAAAACACCTCTAGTTCTCACTTAAATGAAGCTCATCACATTAACTACAGTATGAGCATGTTCCACTAACGTCTGACAACCATAAAGTGTCCAAGTAGCCTACTTCATATTGAACACTATATCTACAGGGAAACATAAACATTGTAATGTAAAAATTGCAGACTTATTTCAGCATACTGGATGAGTTGTTAAATTTAGAGACACCTCCATAAGTGACAGTGCAGAGAGCTTTACTGTTTGACTCATTACATGAGTGTCTGTCAATTAGAACAAGTTAAGCGTGGAGGTGTGTTTGTGTGTGTGTGTGAGAGAGTGTGTTTTGAGGCTATCTGTGGTGCTTGTTAATCTCTCTTAAATGGGAGTCATAAAAAGCAGGTTGGGTGTGAATTAAGAACACTAAGTACCTTATCACTGCTTTAGAAATACTACAAATAACACACTGTTAAAGCCACTTCATACAGTTTGGGGACGGATATGTAGTTTGCTGACTGCTTTGTAAAGTTTCCTTTTGCATTGGTATGTGTAAGAGACAAATAAATATAAATCTACAATTGTGCTTCAATTATCTCAGTGTAAACTGTGTCTATAGTAAATGTTCTTCCAGTAACATTAATAGAACATTAGTTCAAACTTTAATAATGTTCTCCAAACTTGGCCATCACCTATTTATACATTGTTCATGGAATGTTTTTTTTTTCTGAAACGTTTTAGTTGGAATTTTTTTGTCTAGAGAACATTCTAAAGTAACATTCTAATACTGTTTGGAAAATGATACAATGGAATGTTCCCTTCAGGTTCGCATAAACGTTTTAAAAACTGGACATATGGAACGTTTCCGAAATAACGTCTTAGAGCATATGCTTGTTAGATGGGAATCTATCCTATAATAGTATAGACGTGTAAAAGCCAGATAAGCTCTGAACTCTGCAACAACAAGTTAACTAGCAGCATTTTCCTTCAAATCTATACAAAGAAAAAAGAAGGCTGCTTTTTAATCCACATCTTATATGATACAAGTCTGCGGGTTCTTGCAAAACAGAGGAATTCCAGAACACAACACCTCTTAAAAAGTACACTCTAAATGCTGGGTTGTTTCAACCCAACTGTGGGTCAAATATGGACTAACCCCCTGTTGGTAAATTTGGGGTTTGTCCATATTTGACCCAAATTGTTGAAACACCCAGCATTTTTTTTAGAGATTAATAAAAAAGACAAATATATATCGAAATTTCTACTGGCTTAGGAGGCTTTGTTAAAACTGCCTCGATTCTTGTCGACCGAGACGCCGTGACGTCATACGATGTCTAATAACCGTAATGCGCGATGAGTGAAGAAGAGGCTTTCCAATGGATTGGGCAAAAAGTCCAAAGAACCTGTTTGCAATCCACTGAACCCTGGACTCTCACTACTCTACAACACACCAAGAGCTCTGTGATTTCTGTGATTTCTGCATAGACGACTGACACACTCACACAGGTTTGTTTTATGGTTTATGGGGACTCTCCATAGGCGTAATGGTTTTTATACTGTACAAACCGTATTTTCTTTTGCCCTACACCAACCCTACCCCTAAACCGACCCCTTACAGGAAACTTTCTGCATTTTTTGATTTTCAAAAAAATTCATTCTGTATGATTTATAAGCTTTTTGAAAAATGGGGACATGGGGTAATGTACTCATAAGTCACATTCTCCTTGTAATACCTATGTAATACCCATGTTATTATACACATTTGTGTCCTCATAAACCACATAAACATGCACACACACACACACACACACACACACAATAACGAAAACGGCAGGAAGAACGAGATTTATTTATTATTATTTATTTAGCATTATAGCACAATTCTCATTGTTAGAATGATATATTTTTTATTGTACTTTAACACACAAATAATGAATCTAGGCCTATATTTGTACGCTTTATGCAGTGTTTGCGTTAACAATACGTGCAAAAATAGAGCCTATAATACTCAGCTATAATATATAAGAATAATAATATTAGCATTCTTGTTCTTCGTGCCGTTATCGTTATTTGCTAAAACACCAAAATGATAATATGTTTATCGAAATACCAATAGGCCTAATAGGCTATATCGATAAATATTATAGGCTATAGCCTATGCATAAAATCCTTGTGGGGAAAAAAGTAAATCAAAAATTGTAAATATGCTTCGAAATATTCCCTTTAAAATTTTGTGTTGATTATTAAAAGCGCAGCTGAAATGACATGAGATGAATGCATCCGCTCTTACTGTTGGTAGTCGTGTTTGCAGTAGAGTTTCTGGTCTCTGGAGTAGCAGCTCATGCTGAGAAGCTGCTGACACACCGAGCACTGCAGACACTCCTCGTGCCACGAGCTGTCGTTCACTCGCAGGAGGAAGCGGTCAGAGATCGGTCTGCGACATCCTTCACACACGCTCTGATGGACGCAGTCTGAGCCTGACAACACACAACCGATACACATCACATACGTCCACTGGACAGTTACAGAACAATTATAATAATAATAATAATAATACAAATCTAACGCATAAACAAATAAATGCGAGATACATTTATGAACTCGTTTTCTAAAATACACTGAAAAATATTGTTTCTTTAAGTACACTCTAAAAAATGCTGGGTTGTTTCAACTCAATTTTGGGTCAAATATGGACTAACACAACTGTTGGGTTAAAAAGTTAATTTAAAAATTTAACCATATTTGACCCAACATTGGGTTGAAACAACCCAGCATTTTTTTAGAGTGTAGCTATTAAGCCTATAATCAGAGTGAAAATGCGCAGTTGTTACTTAAAGGAGTTATTTCTATCCGACACTTTAAAACATTTATTTAAATTAGATAAATTGTGACTTTTAAGCCTACGCAATTGTATTTACAAAAAATTATAATACTACAATAAAAACAAATGAATATTTATCTAAATTATTTTTACCAAAAATATTACAGCGATTGACTTGCTCAAAAAACGAACACTTTTACGGTGTTAATTTTGAATGCACCCAATTAAAGATAGTCTATTAAACTAAATATGTGTTTTACATTTTCTGCCTAGGTGTTATTATTTAATACAAGTTTTCCCCCAAAAACTAAAGAAATGCTTTAGAAAGAGGTCAGTAACAAACTAATGCTCCATCTTTCCACTTTCATATTCGCTCCAAAACACGATGGTACCACTCTTAAATAATGCTGGGTTTTTTCAACCAATTTGATCAAATAGGACGAACCCAACTGTTGGGTAAATTTGTGTTACATTTTTAAATGAACTTTTTAACCCAACAGTTGGGTTAGTCCATATTTGACCCAAAATTGGGTTGAAACAACCCAGCATTATTTAAGAGTGTAGATAAAACACCGCTAACAATTTTATTTCGTGAAGCTGTTTTTAATTACACATCGCTATTGCTACAGCAACCCATTATAATAAACATATTTAGTTGATTATTTTTAATGCGTAATGTTCATAGGAAATTTACAAGCGCTGTAAAAACACGAAAAGGTGCGCATTTCTCTGCTCTGACCGGTAAAATGTACTTTAATTGGTGTCATACCTAATCCTATTTTTGACTTTAATTTAGACGAGTGTCAGTGAGAACCTCGATGTAAATATATCACCCATCATTTGTTTCTGTGATGGTGCGAAACTCACCCAGCATCACTCCCAGAGACTCTGCTGCTGTTCTGAATTGGTCTTCAATTTTGATTCCGTCCAGCATATCTGATGTGTTGCAGGACAGCGGCTCTCTGCTGACCTGTCGCAGTGTCCAGAAGAAGCGCAGAAGCAGCAGCACGCGGACCGTGACGAGACAGAAACTAAAAGTAAACTCTCTAGTCTCGCTTTGCTTATTCTACAAGACGAGAGCAAAAAACATGCATGTTTTTCAGTGACGGTTCTTCCAATTGGATCCTTCGGGAGAAACGATATGAAAGCGTCCAGCGAGAGCTTCCTGATAATCCAGCAGCGGGAGGTGCGCGTGAGCTGTGAGCTCCTCACCGAGTGCTCCTCTTGAGGAGTCCGCGCGCTGCATGTGATGCTAGAACCGCCTACAACACCAGCTGTTCCGAGGACAAGCAGATAGCAAGAATTATGTGCATAAAAGATGTGCATGATGTTTATTAGGCTAGTGCATGAGATATGCACTTATAAAATGTTTAGCAAAACTAAGCTGCATGTGGAAATATCTCAGTTCAAAGTCAAAAAATATCATTTAAAATTCCTGAGACAAAGTAAGTGACCCCATGCGAATTATTAATATATAACTCCTTCAGGCAATAACGACACAGTTTGACAACGTGCGACCACAATATTTGCGAATAGGCTGTAGAATTCAATGTGACGATTTCGACAGTGTAAACAATGCTTTATAATAAATCATCATAAAAACTTAATATATAAGATTTTAACATTTTTCGTCATCATGTTTTACATAATAAACCTATAGGCTATAAACAAAACAATCAGCATGTAACCATATTAAGTCTAGAATTTTTTTTGTTTCTATTTATTACAAGAAATGATATAGGCCCATCAAGCATATAAATCACGAAAGTGCCTTTATAACTAAAATTAATACTACACTCTAAAAAAATGCTGGGTTAAATGCAACCCAGTGCTGGGTAAAATAGGGACAAACCCAGCAACTGGGCTGTTTTGACCCAGCGGTTGGGTTACTACCCAGAAGGTTTGGTTAAACATTATATTTTATAACACCTTTTCTATTTCTAGTTCTACACATATACACTCTAAAAAATGCTGGGTTAAATACAACCCAGTGCTGGGTAAAATAGGGACAAACCCAGCAATTGGGCTGTTTTGACCCAGCAGTTGGGTTACTACCCAGAAGGTTTGGTTAAACATTATATTTTATAACACCTTTCTATTCTAGTTTCTGCCATATACACTCTAAAAAATGCCTGGGTAAATACACCCATGCTGGGTAAAATGGACAAACAAGCATTGGCTGTTTTGACCCAGCTTTGGGTTACTACTACCAGAAGGTTGGTTACACATACATTTTATAACACCTTGTCCTATTTCTGTTTCTCCACATAACCTCCTAAAAAATGCTGTTTAAATACAACCCGTGCGGGGTAAATAGACAACCAAGCAAGGGGCTGTTTCTGGTAGTAACCAACGCTGGGTCAAAACAACACAATTTTTTGTCCCTATTTTACCCAGCACTGGGTTGTATTTAACCCAGCATTTTTTAGAGTGTATAATTAAAAATAATATAACTTTTTAACTTAAAATGTTAAAATGTCTATGTTCTTTAAACATCGGATATTTACTCGTTACATTTGATTTTCCGCTTTTTAATCGTGTTTTATTGAATTGCTTTTGTCTTAAATTCTCAAACCATTCAGCTGTGAAATCGGGACAATATATTTATAATCTCGAGTCAGATATTTAACAAAGAATAATTTCATTTCTCGCGCAGCTGCGATGAAAACTGCGCTGCTTTTAGCTTCATGACATTATCTGCATGATTAATAAAGACCCAGATAAAAGCTGATTTAATCTCTCTGCGCATAATATCCATGTAAAATTCATAAGGAGAATCTTTTGTGTTTCAGATCCTTTCGCAGGCAGACATCTCAGGGCAATAAACCTGCGAGGAACTAGAAAGAAAGATAAAGGGGGAGTTTGTATCTTTATTACTTTCCTCATTAGTATTCTTCTCTTCTCTAATTATGACAGGCTGATTTACATCTCCTGTAGATGAAATATGCCTTTCCCCTGAACATTTCATGAAATTTATTTTTTCCCCCGTTTTATGTAGGATAGCCTACATAAGGGGAATTCATTTTTATTTTTTCACAGCTGAGAGAAACGATTTATTTCTATATGTAGATTAGGCTATTTATATTGCTTTATATAAAATAAAAATTAATATAATTATTCGCGATCGAGATCACTATAATTTAATTCACATAGGACATGCATAGGCTACATTAGATTACATACAATCTAATTTAATTTTAATTAATCTAGATTTAATTATCACTAATTTAACATATCAATAGCAGTAGGCTATCCTAACATTTAACGATATCGACTTGCGATACGTGTAATAAATAATCACAGTATTTTTTGTTTACGCGAATATTGAGGTTTTAAAAGAAAAGCGCACGAGTAGCGTACTGTTGGTTAGCGCGCTCTTCATGAATTTTCTCTTGCATTCAGAGTAAATTTTAAAGAATAATGGGTTCATATTTCAAGCCATAATTAAAAGAAATATCCTTAAAAGTTATATTTAGAAATAAACGCAAAAGTTTTTAATTATTTTAATTTTTTTTATATATATAAACGGTGTAAACCAACAGTCGTCTGCTTTGTTCTGCCTGACATTTGCTACACCTCTGGAGAAATCTCACTGGTCCAGGCTCAAATAGCCATATTTAGACAAAAGCATTAATCCTTTTAAAATCAAACACGAAACGGCATAATTAGATAATTATGCATAAATAGGCTAAATAAATAGTCATGTATATGCATTATCAATACTCCTTACGACTGATGACTTTCAATAGCCTGTCATTAACAGCTCTGAACACTGAAGCGTTGGTTCATATTGTGTTCTTGTGCCCTCTAGCGTCAATGGTCCTGCTATTGGACTTCATCTGTACTTTACAATCTGTTATCATGTCCTCACTACAACAGACCACATAACACACAGCCAGTGTTGTCTAATTAACAGCTATTTACATTATGGGCAGTGTTCCACATTCAGCTGTGGCTGTATCAAATATTTCATAAAACTGTTAATATTAAGGTAAGATGGGGAAGATGTCCCGCTCAAGAACAATGTGCATTTACTTTTAAATTGTTACATAATTAGATATAAGAAGGTTAGCTTGTGCAGGACGCATCAGCCAATGTGTTATTAATAAAGAGAATAAAAATAAACATTTGTAAAATTATGTCACAAAATGTAAAATCATTCAAAGAGGCCATCGCACTAAACCCCAGCTAAACTTTTACATAATGTATAAATTATATCATTCGCATATTTATATATATGTTCACAGTGTCATTCATGTAAAATAAATCAACTATTCTATTTAAAATTGTCTTTTGACAATTGAATAATTGAATAACCAGTGACAGACAAAGCAGAATCCCAGTAAAAGAAATTCATCTGAAAGGTATTTATCCTATGACTTACATACAGGCATATGGATATTTATATATTTAATTGCCCATAGTTTAATTGAAGAGAGGTCATATTAGCAATGCTGTGAATTCAAATTAAACAATTTCACTCATGATGAGTCTACTTTTTTGAGCCCGGTCTCATGAAAATGCGTATAAATAGTACGCCAAATAAAAACGAAAACTCGTGGTATTGATACGCAAAAATTGACTTTGGCGTACATATGATACGCATGTGTTTGGCGTGCATATAATACGCAGTTCTCGCGTGCATATGACACGAAATTTGTTGGCGTGCATATGATACGAAATGTGTTGGTGTGCATATGATACGCAGTTCTCGCGTGCATATGATACGAAATGTGTTGGCGTGCATATGATACGCAGTTCTCGCGTGCATATGATACGAAATTTGTTGGCGTACATATGATACGCAGTTCTCGCGTGCATATGATACGAAATTTGTTGTCGTACATATGATACGCATCTACCCCACAACCCTAAACCTACCCATCGCGTAGCATATACACGCCAAAGTCCATTTTTGCTTATCAATACCAGGAGTTTTCGTTTTTATTTGGCGTACTATTTATACGCACTTTCATGAGATCGGGTTGACTTTTTTATATTCTACTTTGAGTCCGACTCATTCTCTTCGTAACAGCGGGTTATTAAACTCCATTCATCAATCTGACAGCCATAAACATCTGCACATTTGTGTCAGAAGTCAAAATAGTTCACCATCAAGTAGGCTACAGTCTGGTCTCATTCTGGTCCAATTAATAGTGATGCAAACAATGCAAATAAACATGACATCAAACAAGTTTCAATGAATCAAACCTTCTCAACAAGCAGATCACAGCACGTGTGCGAACTCTTCTTGAAGCCATTATCAGCTTTAGATCAAACATGTTTTGTGACTTTAACTCTTCTAATCTCATCTGCCAACATGTCATGAGAGGAAACCTGTGGACTCCGAATATTAAGTTGAGGATGTTTGGTATGAATGTTAATTCAGGAAAACCTCCCACAATGAGCTTCATTAAAATCCCTCCTGAAAGAGAAGCATGTCTCACCAAAGCCCTGATCAAATGACTTTTACGATATTAAAGCTAATTCATGTAATCTCCATTTATGTGATGCACGTTTTCTTCCAAACGGAAAATATTGCATGCAAATACATTTAACAAGCGGGGAAAACAAACCAAGCTCTTAAACTGTT
The DNA here is from genome assembly GCA_018155175.1 of Sinocyclocheilus anophthalmus. Lineage (NCBI taxonomy): Eukaryota > Metazoa > Chordata > Actinopteri > Cypriniformes > Cyprinidae > Sinocyclocheilus > Sinocyclocheilus anophthalmus. The sequence goes on from JADLZN010005925.1 coordinate 256,223, forward strand.
TCTTGTGGTTATGTTTCCGTAAGGCAACAGGATCTGTGGCTGATTCAGATTCATTAAACCTTCTTCAGCGACAACAAATTTAATCGGGCATATGTCAATATGATGCAAAATAGAATCATTTTAAAAATAAAAAACTATTTACAAAAATCTATGAACAGAACCTACTGAAAAATGCAGAGCACATACTGTATTCAAAAGTGAAACAGTAGTAGTTCACCACATTATTGTCTCATCAATGCTTGCATCCAGTTAGCAACTTGGAAATATGATTATTTAGCTTTTTTTTTTTTGCATCAACATCTAGGAATTGTTTCTTCATCAGAACAGATTTAGAGAAATGTAGCATTAAATCACTTGATCTCATTCCTCTGCAGTGAATGGGTGCCGTCAGAATCCAAACAGCTGATTAAAACATCACAATAATCCACACCACTCCAGTCCTACAATTAATGTTGTGGAGTGAAAAGCTGTGTGTTTGTGAGTCCATAATCCATAATAACGCTTACTCCAGTTAAAATGTCCATCTCCTGTTGTCCTCTCACAACAAAATCCACAACATTTTGTTACGAAGTATTTTGGACTTTTTTTTCTCTTGTAAACAGTGGGTCTTTGCAGATCCTCTCTTGATAGAGACAAGGCAACTTTTTCACTGGCGAAAGCAATATTATGGATTATGGGCTCATATTTTACCCAGAAGCAACGGTTTGAAGTTAAAAAACATCTTGATGGATTTATTTCTTACAAACAAGCAGCTTTTGGACATTAACTGATGGACTGGAGTGGTGTGGATTACTTGTGGAATATTGTGATGTTTTTATCAGCTGACGGCACCCATTCACTGCAGAGGATCCATTGCTGAGCAAGTGATGCAATGTTACATTTCTCCAAATCTGATGAAGAAACAAACTCATCTACTCATCTTGGATGGCCTGAAGGGGGAGTACATCTTCAGATGCTCATTTTTGGGTGAACTATTCCTTTAAATTTCTTTGCCATCAGATTCAAGTTAAAATATCATCAATCAATTTAAAATGTACTTGCTCCTAGTAGTCTAACATTGAATACTAATTTTAGCCAAGTAGCTCTTAGTGCATTTTGAATCAAATAAGAAATCTGCATTTATCTTTAAATTCAGTATTTTTGTCCCCCTGAGTTCTAAAGGTTAAGAAAGTTCAGACAAGTCTTATATTACATTTGATAAGATCTCTTTGTCGATCTCTCATTTTTCATGGTTTGGCTTCATTATTTACAACCTTACTTGTTTTTATTGTCCTGTGGCAAAGGTTCCTCTGAAGCTAATGGAAAAACAGCCTTCAAAAGACTATCAAAGCAGAAAGGACAAGCTTCAGAGGCTGATTTGACTGGGAGGTCGGAGCTGTAAACATCTGCTAGGAAGCCCAACTTTCTTTCCATGACGGCAGAACTAGTGTTCAGAGGCAATACAGTAGTTCATTGAGTCAAGGACTTTGTTCCCCATAATGCTAAGATTTTGTACATATGCCACACCAACACAACAGTCTGTTCGACATTCATCATCAACATTCAGCAAGTCTCAGTTCATCTGTGATCAAACCTGTAACCTTTACAAGTTCTTTATAATTATACTAATGTCTTACCCAAAAAAAATAAGCATTGTTATTATTTACCTCAAATGCTATTGTTATTCTGTGAAACATGAGAGAAACTCAAACCAGTCCGACTGTGAAGCTGCGTTGCTATGATCTGTATCGTGAAAAGTGCTATGCAAATAAACGTGGCTTGAAATTGAAATTGAATTGGTTTGAACGAGCATGTGCCCTGTATTTCATAAAATAGCTTTGTGAGGAACAGACCCAAAGTCATTCTTCACCGATAACTTTGCCCTCCATTGCAAGCTCTGAAGTCTCTTTCACACACATCCAGATTTGAAAAGATATGGATTCTAATGTGTTGCAATGAATCACCACACAAATATCTGAATATGTACAATGGAGAATAAGATTTGAGAGCTGCAGCGAATGTAATGCAAAAACCACATGAACTTGGCCTTGTTGTGGCTCCCAAAAACAAAGATCTGGGTCTCGACTTACATAATCATACAAGATGGAAAAAGAGTATCAGAAAAAAAGGTACAAAAGCTGTCACTGGGGCGGTTCCTTTTCAAAAGGCACAACTTTGTACCTAAAGACTCCATATTGGTACCTAAAAGGTACCGCCCCAGTGACAACTTTTGTAGCTTTTTTCCTGAGAGTGTACTAAAAGAAGTTACCTCAATTACTGGTTGTTGCAGTCTATTCTTCACCATCATGATCTTCCAGTATCCCATGGCTCTGAATAACTCAAATTCTAAAATGAATGCTGCAATAAATGTATCTATTTCAGTTGACCTATAGATACTGATTTGGATATGAATCCAGCTCTTGCGGGTCTAGTTTTAGGGGGGTCTTGTAATTAGGGTTTATACCATAAAGATATTTGCAGAACATATAACATGGTATTTTAAGTCGTAGAAATAAAAAAACAAAAAACAAAAAACAAGTAGGCCTCAAAACCACAAAGCCTCATTAAACCAGAAAAACGATATTAGGCAAGGAACTTTTCGGCAAATTACGTAAAAGAGATGCATGCGCATAACATACATCTTGTTTTTTTTTTTTTTTTTTTTACTAAATAATAAACCAGAAGCAAGATGTCACGCTTAAAAGAGAAAATGAAATAACCTTTGTGCGTTTCTTAAATGCTCACTCGTTGTCTATAAGCATGCTTTGCTGCACTTCTCGTTCTCTTAAAAAGACATTAAAAGTCACGCAAACAGTAACACATTGCCCAAAACCATCTGCAGCATTTGAAGGGAAGTCTTGAAAGTTTCCCTGTGGTTTGGTACGCATGTTAGATCTAAATAAAGTGACTTGTCAAATGGCCACAGGAAGCTCAGAGCGTTTGCGAACGCAAAACAGAGGCAGATTTCCAGTAAACATGAATTACTCTGTGGCAAAACCATCCCGTTTGCATTTACACATAGGGGTAAGATGTGCCAGGAAGAAATGCTGTGCTACTATGACTACATACTGTCAAAGACTGTTTATGGCTTAAGGAATAGATCATCCAAAAATGAAAATCTGTTAAAAATGTAATCAAACTAATCTACATCTTGGATGGCCTGAGGGTATTTCTTCATCACAGATTTGGAGAAATTTGGCATTACCTCTCTTGCCCACCAATGGATCCTCTCCAGTGAATGGGTGCCGTCAGAAACAGCTGATAAAAACATCACAATAATCCACACCACTCCAGTCCAAAAAATGTATTCACCCTTTAGGATATCCAAGATGTAGATGAGATTGTTTCTTCATCAGAACAGATTTTGAGAAATGTAGCATTGCATCACTTGCTCAGCAATGGATCCTCTGCAGTGAATGGGTGCCGTCAGAATGAGAGTCCAAACAGCTGATAAATTTATGGATAAAGAGATCTTATTCTCTATGGACTGGAGTGGTGTGGATTACTGTGATGCTTTTATCAGCTGTTTGGACTCTCATTCTGACGGCACCCATTCACTGCAGAGCATCCATTGGTGAGCAAGTGATAGAATGATACATTTCTCCAAATTTGTTCTGGCGCAGAAGTAAACTCATCTAAATCTTGGCTGGCCTGATAGTGAGCGTTTTCAGCTAATTTCAATCATTTTTGTGTGAAATATTCTTTTAAAGCTGCCAGAAAATGATGATGATACAAATAGATTTTGTTGGAGCTTTTGTCAAGCAGCACAACTATGGACATCTGGCAGCAAACTTCTTTTCGCTGTTGATGAAGAATGCATTAAGAGTTTATGGTATTTTTATAGAATAATAAAGCACAAAATTCAACCAGCATTCAACAATGGCAATTTCATTTATACAAGAAAAATTTTTAAATCAGCTGACAATGCAAATGACAAACACACAGCAGGTTCTTAATCTAGAGGCAAAACGATGAATTGGATGATACACATTAAATGGTTGATAAAATCATGAACAGGAGTTTATTTACGCAGTGCAGTAACTAAACATGTTTTATTGTATTTGTTCGTGTGACCAACTTGGAAACTCGACACACTCAACTATTCAACATAACATTAAAAAAATATTGGGGAAACATACTAGCTACATTTCTAAACATTTAAATTAGTCTTCATATAAAATCATTAAATAATTAGATGAAAGAATACTATGAAATGGCAAATTAAACCCTCATTTTAATATTGAAAAAATAGATAACGCTGCATGCATTCCTATAAGGGCTTTGAGTTAAATAAATGAACGAAATGTAAAACTTGACATCAACGTCAGCATGTAATTTTGGACAACAACTTCATGTTAAACTATAATTTTGGTTCCTAGATCTATAAACCTGCGATTGGTTTTACAGACAAGTTAGACCTATTCTTGGATTTTAAATTATATTCAGCAGAAATACAAAAAAACTGCTTGCGAACGAGCCAAAAACAGACCAATGCCTGAAAAAACAGTTTTGAAAGTCTGAAGCTGCTGACTGCCCCAGAATAAAGAAAAAAAAAAAAATCAGATTTTAGGTAATTTAACTTTGAAAAAAAAAAACACGGTTAAACAAAAAAAAAAAACACGGTAAAAAAATCCAACATCGTAAAAAGTCAACATAGTGGTTAGAACATGTAACAATTTAGCTGCTTGGACATTATAATCCACACTGTAAGAAAGAAATCTACAGCCCATCTGAGTGATTGATTAAAGTCTCACAGTGAAGGTGTCAAACCATCTGAATGGATTGGCGTCTTTAAGCACTCAAACACTTGGTGTTTCCAAGCTGAACACTTTCACCTGAGATGGTTGTTTCAGCAGGGCGTTCTAAAGAAATGCCCGGAAATAAGAACACTGTACTTTCACTAATAATGATCACCATATCCAGAAAGCAGCAGCGGCACACGGAGCAAATCACATGACTCAAAACTTCACTGTGAGCTGCTTCTGGACTGCATGGTTTACTAAAAACTGACGGTAACGCAAACCATAAAAATTATTCTGGATATTCAGCTGAATCTCACGAATACTGTCAAGGAATGTCCAGCTCACCCTGAAAATCAAAAGAAATGAGAAATTGTATTTTGCTTAAACAAATTTTTTTTCATTTGCATTTTAACATTTTCATTAGAATTAAGCACATTTACCCCAAATTCCCCATTACCGTAATGCAATAAAAAAGTCTGGTATCACGTTAAAGCCTTTATATATATTGCATTATAAAAGTATTTTAATGCATTAATTATGCCTCGTAATGCACCTTATAATGCATTGTATGATTTCATGAATAATTGTAACCACAGTTTCAATACATTATAATATTGATCTATTCATTTTTACACCTTTAGAAAGTATAATGCATCAAAATGCATAACAAACCTAAAAGTATAACGCATTTTAACGTTGGGTTACAATTATTTATGAAAAAATATAATCCATTACAACACACATTATGAATACCATCATAATACATTAAGGCTTTAAGTGTTACCAAAAGTTTAATTAATGCGATATGGAAAAATAGCACATGATTTGTATTGCAAAGTACAGTTGTAAGTATAACTCGTGGTATCCGTTTTACAGAATTTATGACGATTTAAATAACGTTTTTTTGAATTACAGTAATGAGTTTTTGTGTGGAAAATAAGTTTCAATTTCATGAAGATGTCATCTTTACGGTCTTAAAAACACTTTTTTTTTTCTTTACGCAAAATTCGATTTCTTATTTTTTCTTTGAATCCTGGGGTGAAATATGACTGCGGAAATATGAACTTGTTTGTTAAATAAAAAAAGTCAAAAAAAAAAAACAAATATCACCATACATGTAAGAAGCCACAAATAGACTGGGAGAAACAATATCCAAACGCTTGAGCACCATCAAACATCATAACATGAGACTGAAAGAGTAAAACTGAGCAGTGGTGACTGGAGTGATAGATCAGTTCAGGTTACAAAGACAAAAGGGAAAACACACAATTCCAAATCAATGCATTCCTGATTCAGCGCTTGTCTATGTACAAGGGTTTGACTCATCGGAGAGTTTTTGTTCTAATCTCTTTTTCCCAGACAAACACAAAAATATTGAAATGTTTCAGAAGTCCTGTAACAGTGCAGTGAACTGGGCTCCATTTCAAAGTCATGCAGTCGCTGCGATCTAAATAAAACCGAGCCAGCGAACAAACAAAAAGAGGCAAAAAAACCCCAACAACTTTCACCTCCATGCATTTGACGCATGAACGCAGACTTTGGGGCTCAAATGTGAATTCTTAAGGGTTTGTCCAAGTGTGACCCTTCATAAAGTCATTACGGTAACAGCATCTCAGTCCAGCAGCCAGAATAAGTCAGAACGCAACTTCAGACGCAATACTTGTCACATAACAAAAGAAACACGGTAGTGGTTTTGATTTGATCCAAAGCTCTTAACGAAAAAGCAGCATCAACTTAAGAGAGACTGAAGTTGACCACATGAAATATTTGTTAATTTTATGAAAAAAACAAAACAAACAATCAATATCCTTATTTTTCCCTCCTTCGAACTCGTCGCTATTTGTTTTGTGGGTTTCCATTGTACTTTCAGAAAGGTGGAGGAGTCTCTGCTCAGATCAGGTCTTCAGAGGTTCGAAGTTCTCCTCCTTTCCATCTTTCCTCCAGCGCGTGAGCATTAGGCCTCAGAGCCCAGAGATGTTCTGGTGGGACTGGGTGGCAGACGGGCCGCGGCGCTGTGCTCCGTCCGGAAACTATATTCATACTGGCACACACATAGACAGAAAGAATTAAACACCATCTGAGAGTGAGTTTCACAGCAAACACTGACCACTAGTGGATCAGTCAAAAACAGCTACACATACGGTTCTACTGATATAAAGCTGAATTCTACATAATTTGTGACCCTGGAGCACAAAATCAATCTTAAGTCGCTGCGGTATATTTGTAGCAATAGCCAAAAATACATTGTATGGGTCAAAATTATCCATTTTTTTTAATGCCCAAAATCATTAGGATATTAAGTAAAGATCATGTTCCTTGAAGATATTTTGTAAATGTCCTACCGTAAATATATAAAAACTTAATTTTTTATTAGTAATATGCATTGCTAAGAACTTCATTTGGACAACTTTAAAGATGATTTTCTCAATATTTAGATTTTTTTGCACCCTCAGATTCCAGATTTTCAAATAGTTGCATCTCGCCCACAGCTTATTTATTCAGCTTGAGATGATATATAAATATCATTTCTCAAAAGGACCTTATGACTGGTTTTGTGGTCCAGGTTCACATATAATTTATTCAAAACAAATTATATTAAATATAAATTAGGCAAATATATAAAATTATATATTAGGCAAAATGCAATATTTTATTACCGATACTAAACAATCATTATACTATTATAGTTTTTGTTCATTTGAATTATTTTTGTTTTCACTTTAATTTGTTAAAATTTTGGTAATTTTGTTGTGTGTTTTTGCCATTTTATTATTATTTTTTTAAATCTGTTATAGTTTAATTTTTTTATTATTTACAGTTTTAGCATTTTAGTACTAAAATTAGAAATGCTGCATTGGAACTGCTGAAATAATTTTTTGAAAATTTTTTTTTGTAAAAAATATATATTTTATAAAAAGTATTTTATTTAGTTAAAACATTATTTTATTACAAGTAACACGTAATTTATTAATAGAAGTAATTTGTTTTATGATATTTTAACTATAATAAACCCTGGTTTGTTTACTGAGCATCATGAGAATAAACAACATACAAAAACACATACATAACAGACACAAAATATTGAGATTTGATCTGAAACTCAACTGGAATACCTCTTTATTTGCATGACAGACATAATTAAAAAAAAAAACCTTTTAAACATCCATTATAATCAAGAACCATTATTCATTGTAATACCCTGCCTCTTAAAATGTTGCCCATTTAAAGGTTAAACATCAATGTCCAATAAATAATTAAACTTAAAAAAATTATTGATAATAGCCACAATAAACCATTCTTCCAGCAAAAAAGTACAATTAAGTTACAATTACAATTAAGTACAAAAAATAGTACATTAAGGTCTTTTCACACCAAGACTAAAAACTATAATGCTAACTATTTTAAAAAACCTTATGGTTATAGTTAATATGGTTCTTGGTGTGAACAGGTCTTTATCCTTGATATCATTAATTATAATGAAATATTTAATATAATAACAATTATAATTGACTGTGGATAATAGGAAAATGAATACTACTTCAACTGATGTGCATGTAACGGATCTCTTTATCCAATCAGATTTAGAGTAATCCTTTTAATAAAGTTATACAAAAAGCAAAAACATTTTTTCAAACAAAAGCAGCAAACAAACTACCACTTGTATAGTCATAGTTGAAACTATGTTCTCACCTCCTTCTCGATCTCTGCAAGTGATTTGATTCTGATGCCCATTAGATCCACCTGCTGCAACTGAAACAGGGCGACACGGTCAGACTAACAACACCACAACATCCTCCTCAATGTCCAGATCAGTTCATGTGCTAGTTTTAAGTACCCAGAATGCATTACTCTTTACTGCCAAATCTACATCTAACAGTACGGTTTACTCTTTGTGGCCTACAGATTGTGCAAGAGTTCATATGAAGCATATGTGACCCTGCAGCACAAAAGCAGTCTTAAGTCGCTGGGGTATATTTGTAGCAATAGCCAAAAATACATTGTATGGGTCAGAATTATAGATTTTTTTATGCCAAAAATCATTAGGATATTAAGTAAAGATCATGTTCCATGAAGATATTTTGTAAATTTCCTACCGTAAATATATCAAAACGTCATTTTTGATTAGTAATATGCATTGCTAAGAACTTCATTTGGATAACTTTTTTGGATAGCGATTCTCTCAATATTTGGATTTTTTTGCACCCTCAGATTCCAGATATTCAAATAGTTGTATCTAGACCAAATATTGTCCTATCCTAACAAAAAGCTTATTCATTCAGCTTTCATATGATGTATAAATCTGAATTTCAAAAAAAATGACACGTTACGAATAGAATGTATAAAACAACATGTGGACGTAGTGTCCGTGACGTCACCCGTAGATTTCCGAAGAGCGTTTTGAAGCTCAACGTGGGAGGGCGGGCCGCGCTATCTTCGAGTGCGTCACCGCCACGTTAACTCCGGATACGAAAATGGGCAAGAGGAGGGACGGGAGCAGGTGCTGAGCACACCCACCCAGCTCGACAGCAATCCACCTGTCACTCAAGTGGCCATGCCCTTAATATGCAGAACTTTAAGGCTTAATATAATTTAAACGGATGAGTTATAAAAAAAATTCACCCCCCTCACAGTTGTCATGAAGGGCAAAATTAGCTATATAGACCAAAATAATTTTTTGAACCAGGCTGTAATCATGTTTTTTTTCTGCTGTGAAGTTGGGCATTTTAACATGGGGGGGTCTATGGGATTGACTCCCTTTTGCAGCCAGCCTCTAGCGGCCAGTTGATGAATTACAGTTTCAGTCACTTCCTTGTTGGCTTCACAAGAGAGACCGGGAGGTTGCCGCTTGCTTAAGACGGGTTTTGTGGTCCAGGGTCACATATGATTGGTTGAAAACAGACTCACATCACTGGAGGCACATGCAAACTTCTCCGAAATCATGAAAGGCACTCCATCCATAGCTGAAAGGTCAAAAAGTCAGTATTAACCAGAGTGCACCAGACATAATATATTTTGCCTTGCTCAGAAAGCCACAAAATGTTAAGAAATCATTGGCTGATGACTTCTCCGAAGTAAAATGACCACAAATTACCTCAAATTATTTGTAAGTTGCCTTGGATTAAAGCATCTGCTAAATAAAACTAAACAGACATTTTTTCCATGAATGTGACAAACGAAAAGTGTGCGGTAAGAAACAAGAGCTCAGAACAGAAGGAGAGGTATTCTGACTCATCACTGAACACCATCTGGAACAGTTCAACAGATTCCACCTCCAGAAGGGTTTATTATTATATCCCTAATGACAGCAGTCATGAATCCACACGCATGCACTGGCCGTTACTCTAGATTTCAGAGGATTATTACACGCAAAGGTAACCGACCGCTTTCTCACTGACCTTCATCTCAAATGTGAGGTGCTCTCTCATGTCAAGCATTCCAGAGATGCAAAATATATCCATTATATAATACACTACCGTTCAGCAGTTTGGGGGCCGGAGAGAATTTTTAAAGTTTTTGAAAAAGTCACATATGCTTACCACCAAGGCTGCATTTATTTGATTAAATATACAGTAAAAATTGTGAACCATTATTATAAATTAAAATGACTTTTTAAAATAGTAATATATAGTAAAATGTAATTTATTCCTGTGATCAAAGCTGAATTTTCAGCATCATTACTCCAGTCTTCAGTGTCACATGATCCTTCAGAAATCATAATAATATGCTGATTTGCTGCTCAAGAAACATTTCTGATTATTATCGGTGCTGAAACAGTTGTGCTACTTCATATTCTCACCTTTTTTATTTTTCAGGATTCTTTGATTAATAGAAACCCATTTAAAAAAAGAAACAATTTTAAAATGAATAAATTTTACATTTTAAAATTCATAATTTCTGTAACATTATAAATATCCTTACTGTCACTGTCCTTACTTTGATCAATTTAATGCATCTTTGCTGAATAGAGGTATCTATTCCTCTAAAAAAAGTTTTTTAAACCTATTTTTTTTTTAAGTAGCTGATATATAATATTTAATAGATTTTTCTAATTCAAACTTAGAGAGTAAATTAACAGAGTAAACACACTTATTTATTTTTTACTAATTTATAATAAACTGATGATTCATTTCATTCGTAAAAGCAGGTCAAATTCTAGACTGGAGCTCTAAGAACATTACTTTGTCACTCATTTGTGTTCTTAGGTTACAGCCCTCTCTACTTGTTAGTGTTGATGCGATATTGAGGGTGATGTGAAGCCGTTCAGTTTGGGTCAGGTGTGTTTTGTGTGGATCTCGCACCAGATATGGCATAGAGGTTGGAGTTCTGGTGTTCAAAGTCTGGTCTGGTTGTGCTTTTTCTGAAACATGCCGGCAGGGTCATGGATATGTGCCTGTGAAGATACACAAATGGAAAACAATTACCACTTAATCAAATAGATATTCAACATATCTTCCTTCTCAGACCTCACTATTATCACAGTGGTTTGTGTGTCATCACAGCTGCTTTCAAATCATACAAAACATCACTGGCAATCTGTCACCTGACTGACAACCTTACTGATAACACAATAAGGCGTGCAAACTGTGATATTTCCGTCTCACAGGCTGCATGATGAGATACTCATCCTAATAAAACAAACTGTTCGCCAGATGATGCTAGAACCTATAAACACAGATTTTTTTCAAACTTAATTTTTAGCAGTTGCTTTAAAGAATGTCAAAAATAGTTTTTATATTTTTAGCGGCAGTTCTTTAAATAGCACACCAAACAGCGTGCTTTGATTTAGCTGTTAGACAGCTTGCAAAGTAAAAACTAGAGCCCGACCGATATGGTTTTTTTGGGGCCGATACCGATATTAGGGAGTAAAAAGGGTATCGATATATCGGCCGATATTCTTTGTGTATATTATAGTACAGTACCAGTCAAAAGTTTGGACACTTTCCCATTCGTGTGTCCAAACATTTGACCAGTAATATATATAGAATACAGTATATACATAAACAGAATATATATACATAAACATTTTTTGCAATGATCCCTCAAATGTGGTGATCCAACACTTTTAATGACGTGACAAAGATATGTAATGGAGGCAGGGCATTTAACAATAAAATGTATTATCCAAAATGAGTCTGAAATCAGTGCACTGAACAGTAAAGTTGAAGTTTATTTAACTTTACTTCAATTAAATTCCATTCAACTTTATTCCGTTGAAGTTTATTTCACTTTGGAACATTCATTCACGGATTTGCGCTACTGTCTTCAGTCTTCACAAACAGACGAAACTTACTAGAGAAGTGTGAAGTGTGACATAATATCCCTCTGTAAATAAATACAATTTAAATTCACGTCTTGCGCACTTTAATGCCCTTTGAATGTAACGTGTACGTTCCCTTGGAACTGGAATCATGGCAGAAAATCATGTGAAGTCCACTTCGCAGGGCACTTACGGTCGAATAAGACAAAGCTTGAATGCTGCTGCCTGAACAAGAGGCCTCCTTACTGAAGTGAAAGTGTTGACTGGTGTCACTATCTCGCGAACGCACCGGCGGATCTCCACCAAATTCGGGGATCCTTTCAGCTCGAGGAGCCCTCTCGAACGCCACCCTCCACGCGTCGGTAGCCCCCCGGATCGCTTAGAGGTCGCAAAGGGGCCGCGAATTTAACCACCCATAACTCCCGGACCCCGGGGGCTATCGACGCGGAGGTGGTCTCATTCGGGGTTGGGGGGGGGGACAAAGCGGGCCTCTAGAAGTACACTCGATTCGCGTTCGAGAGGGTTCCTCGAGCTGAAGGGATCCCCTGAATTTGGTGCGGATTCGCCACGCCGTTATGGAGATATGGCCGTTCAAAGTTTCAATGGTTTTCCATAGACTAAGCTTTAAAGCGTTTCATCCAGGTCGCCAGAAGCAAACAATGGAGCGCACTCTGCTGGACAAACTAAGTAATTACACCATTTCAAGCATTTTATCTGCGCTATATGTTCTGTAAAAAAATTGTCGATACCGATATATCGGCGACAGGCTGATAATATCGGCAAAATAATATATCGGCCAATAATATCGGCAAAACGATATATCAGTCGGGCTCTAGTAAAAACTGTTTAGAAAAATGTCTTTGATCATTGTGCACATCCTGCCACGACTGTTGTGTTTTTACAATGGCATGACAAGGTAAAAATACCACTGATTAAAAAAAAAAACTTTAAAAAAACATTGCGTTCCATATAGCTATTCTTGAACGCAAGAACCAGGGTTTTCTTTTTGTATTATTTATATTTTTTTCATTAATATTTTGAATAAGCTTTAATTTTCATTTTGATTTTTTGTTTTTTTGTTTCAGCAAGTTTCAGATTTTTAAAACTATTTAAATTTAAACTATAGTTTATTTCAGTTTGTAATTTTAGTCATTCAACTTATTTTATTTCAGTCAAAAATTATCTTCTTTTTTTTTGGTTCAAGTTTTTATCTTACACTTAAATTTGATCTTATTTCAATAAACAAAACTGTTTTTTTTAAATAGAAAAATTGAATATACTGATTAGACAGAAATATACAAATTATTTTTAATAGTTTTAGTTAACAATACCAACAATGGCAAGAACATATTTTATGTAAACACCCGCTAAGAAACGTGTCTGATCAGGGTTGGTTCAACCTGAGGTACAGGCCTTAAATGAACCACTAACTCAGGGAACTAACTTGAACTAACTACTTGGAAATGTAGTTTTGCATATCCTCACAAACATTATGCATTAGAAACTGGCATTTTATTGTGATTACACATAAGCAGCTGCTGCTAGCACACACTCAGATGAAGCTGTGCATTTACTACAGATCCACTCATTAACAGGAGAATGCTGTCAGCCTTATGGGAAACACCCACCATTAAACACACTCAAAACATGACTAAGTCACTGCACACATGAGATATGCACTACCCAGTTGATGTTTTCATTATGCACTGTATGTGTTCTGCTGGCAGCTGCAAGGGAAACTCCACACTTCATGAGGAACAAAATTGTATATGAATCAAATTTGGTCGTCTTGGGCTGCTGATATTCTCCCTTAGTGATGTGGTAAAGATAGCTGGCTGGAATGAAAGTGGTTTTACAAATAGCATTAAAATATTTCCTGTTCAAAAGGTTGTGGTCTGTAAGGTTTAATGGTTTTGAAAAATGTCTCTTATGCTCACCACCAAGGCATTATTTATTTATTTGATCAGAAATACAGTAAATTATTAAAATAATTTTTTATGTGTAAATATATTTTAAAATGTAATTTATGCAATGTCAAAGCTCATGTGATGTTTCAGCAGTCACTACTGCAGTCTTCAGTGTCACATGATCCTTCAGAAATCATTCTAATATGCTGATGTGCTGCTCAATAAACTTTTCTGATTATTATCAATGCTGAAAACAGTTGTGCTGCTTCATATTTTTGTTGAAACCATAATTTCTGCATGTTTCAGGATTCTTTGCTAAATAGAAAGTTAAAGAACCGCATTTATGTGAATGTCATTTGATCAATTAATGCATCTTACAGAATCAAAGTGTAATTCCTTCAGAAAAAAATCTTACTGACCCCAAACTTTGTAATTATAGGGGAACGAGGTTAACTTCTGTTGTCTAGGTTTCTTGAATAAATTGGTGACAAGATCATTTTAGTTGTAGAGTTTGTTGATAACAGCTGTTATGACTGGCCAACATCCACAGACTGGTGTAGTTCATACAGTCATACATCAAATAGTCAACTGATTCATATATATTTTTCTACTTTTTTTGCGATACGACCCTGGAATTGTTGTGTACCACTGAGAAGAGCCAGACATGTTGCGGGTCACAGACTGAGACGGCCACTCCCTCATTGAATGATTTTTGGTTCTGTGACTTCCTGCAAGTTGTTATTGTTAAATTCTTAATATAATATCAAGAGAGCAGGACAGACAGAGAGGAAACCTGAGAGGGAAACAGCTGGAACAGACACTTCCCATTTGTGTCGGAGAAATGCTCCGGGCGTATAAAACCGAGACACAAGCAAACCCGTAAACATCAAGTATGTGATTTTTACATGTGAAAACACTCTAAAATGTTTCTTTATTCTGGTTATATCATGGAAAACAGGGTGTTTTTTGCTTATTTTTATTAAACCTTATTCGAAAGGAATGCATAAAAGGAGAAAAGTGACAGTAAATACATTTATAATGTTACAAAAAAAATTATATTCCAAATAAATGCAGTTTTTTTTTAACTTTGTTCATTAAAGAACCCTGAACCGGACAAAAATATTTAGCAGCAAAAACGGTTTTCAACATATTAGAATGATTTCTGAAGGATCATGTGACACTGAAGCTGCTGAAAATTCAGCTTTGCATCACAATAATAAATGACATTTTGTTGTCAAGTTATTTTGAATTGAATCAGTTTTTACTCTATTTTTGATCAAATAAATGGAGCCTTGGTGAGCAGAAGAGACTCTCAAAAACATCAAAACATTTCTGAACCGTCAAGATTATGAAGTCACAGCCACTTGACTTGTCGGGATTCGGTTTTATCCATCAGGAACTGACTGTGTAAGAAGTGTAAATTGCAATGTCATGTTGACTTATGATTCAGCTAGTGAAATGAATCTTTTGCCTGTAAGTATGACGACAAGCTCTGCTGTGAACTATATGGGAATTCCTGACAGACCACAACTAATTTATTCCAGAATATAAGGAATGCTATGCTGGACCTGCTTATTAACAAAGTGTTTTTCCCTTTCACGTTTCGCTTCCTTCTCTCGGTTTGTCTCACTCGCTCTTTCAATTCTGCAGCTGTCGCAACAAATGCAGGTCACACTTCCTCAGATTTTGAGACTTCACAAACACGTACTTGGGCAAGACTGGCGCTGGAGTGGAGTTGTTGGTGACGGTCTGGATGTTATTGGTGGTGTTGTTCTGTACAGGTGAAGAGTCCTGGGTCCGTGGCACCTTTCCCATACGGTACCAGATCCCCATATTGTTCAGCTCTCTGGGAGGAAATAATATAAATAATATAATATCAATAAAGACAGCAAGCGCTTTGTACAGCCAGAGATTCAGATACCGCAGGTTGAGAAAGACACATCAAAACAAATAGATTTCAGCCTTCTCTTCCAGGAATCATTTCAGGATATCTGCATGTTTTAAAACATTATTAACATTTCTAAATGCAAAGACATTTATTTTTTTTCCAAAGTTAGATTATAAATGTTTAATGCCAGTAGTAAAAGCATTAATTATTAAAAATTAATTATAAAAATGGTTAAATATAGTACATATAATAGTACATTGGGGGGAAGTCGTGGCCTAATGGTTAGAGAGGCGGACTCGTAACCCAAAGGTTGCGGGTTTGAGTCTCGTACCGACAGGGATTGTAGGTGGGGGAGTGAATGTACAGCGCTCTCTCTTCCACCTTCAATACCACAACTGAGGTGCCCTTGAGCAAGGCACCGAACCCCCAACTGCTCCCCGGGTGCCGCTGCAAAAAATGGCTGCCCACTGCTCCGGGTGTGTGTTCACGGTGTGTGTGTGTTCACTGCTGTGTCTGTGCACTTTGGATGGGTAAAATGCAGAGCACTAATTCCAAGTATGGGTCACCATACTTGGCCACATGTCACGTCACTCACTTTAATAAATATAATAGCAATATTTGTCTAAACACACCTTTAAAACATTTCAATTCATGCAAAACGCCATGGGGACTTCCTTTGAAAACTTCACTGACCAACTATAAAGCTGTTAGGTAACACTGATGTTCCTAATGTTGTTTAATTTTATATTCCCAAACATCCCAAATATAACCAATATTTCACCTGCACAATACTATTAATTTTCTCACTTAATATTAACACATTGGTAGGACAGTCTAGGACACAAGTTCTTGTGTATAGAGACTAACTGACCCTATGAATGTATACTGTGGCGGTGCCTGTTTAGAGCGTCCTAAGATGCGGATATCACAGATGGCAGCTTCAGTGGAGTCTCTCGGGATGAATTTGATACATAACCTCCTCTTCCTGAAGGCCGGCTCCTCTGGAGAGAGAAAGAGAGGAACGGGACATGTTAAAGAAAGCGAAAGGGAGACGGAGTTCACAATAGAAAGAGCAAAGAGACAGAACGAGTTCAGCGCTGGATTTCAAAGAGAATCATTTCACACAATCGATTAATTATTTAACACGAGATAGAAACCAAATCCACAAGCTTTTAAAACGCCACATATCAGGCTGCATGTCTAAAAGCATATACATTAGTGGAAAACAAACTCCTTTTTACTCTGATCTGGAATGTCACTGGTAGATTTTAACTGTAACAATGCATATCAAGTATGGAAAAACTAAGAAAATCATGGTTTTAAAGATACATCAGCTGTGATTTAACTGAAATAGCTGGAGAATGCAGCTGTAAATGAACGAGAGGAGATTCATGTGGTGCTTACGTGTGTCCACAGTTTCCTGAATGGGAATGAATCCCACAGGCAGCGTGTCCTTGATGTCGATGAGCATCATGTCTACAAGCACATTTCCTAAATGACTCTGTGGAGAGATACAGGAAGCACATATGGGAGAATGTGAACAGACAACATCTCTTGATGTCAAACACTGACAGTCATATGTGACCCATGCTGGCAAAATGAGTCGTCTAGCGATCCCAATGCTCCAAATAATAAATTTTAGATGTTTAATTACCTTTATTTGTACGTTTTCTGAGAGGAGTACCTTTTCTCCACTCGCTTCTCACGCTGACTGTCATCCGAAGCATGCGCATAAAGGCGCTTCCGACAGCGCGATCCCGATAAATATACACATATACGCAGAATTACAGTATTTAAGTATTCACGCAAACAAAACTTTTGGGGAAAAACATCTGATGTGTAACATTGTATTAGATCCGTGCATTACAGTAGGTCTTAATATAGGCCGCCTCATTAATGTTAATTTAACAATAAAAGAAAAGAGGGAATCACTTGCTGCTCTTGATTGAACTGCTTTTGTAGTTTTAATAATCAATTTATTTGTAATTAACACACTAAAGGGATTTTTACATTTTGATTATTTGTTTCTTACTTGAATGTTTTTGTTTATATGTAAAATGAAAAGGTTAATGCATTATTTGTTTCTTTCTTATATTTGTTCTACAGTTTTTTTTGCATCTGTTCTTATAATAACAAAGATCAAATAAACAAATAGCATTATTGTGATTATTAATATAGTAATTATTATTAAGAAAAGAACTGGAGGAAAAGATGCAACGTTGCTCTGGGATTTTGCTTTGGAACCTTCAAAAAACTTTAACTCGATTTTTCTCAAAATTGACTTTGCTGACTCTGTCGACTTCAAACGGGTGTAGCTCAGTCAGTTTTTTGTCCGATTCCAACAAATCATACATCATTCTGAAGGTCTTTTGGTTTTAATTAGGGATGCACGATATATCGGCCACCATATCGGTATCGGCCGATAAATGCTCATTTTTTCTGTTATCGGTATCGGCCTGATAAGAAAATTTGGCCGATACCTTAAAGCCGATAAATAATGCATTATTTCCTTCAGAGACACTGTTCGTTTGCAGCCTTTTGTGCAATTGTACGTTGTAATATTGTGTTTATTTGATGTATATCTGATTCATCTCATATAGAATGCGTTTGGTTAAATTAAAAAGAGCGCTTCAGTTTACCGGTGAACATCTTTAGCTCAGCGCACGCAGCTCAAAAAGCAGTGCACAACATTAATAACTATGAATGGGAATGTCGTGTATATAACATTCTAATAAGAAAATTATTATAATAAAACGTTGTGAATCCTTTGGGTTTAGTTGCCGTGTTTCAGCACGTTTTTATGGGAAGAGCGCATCCACAACAGAATCACACATTCTGACTATAGCACGAAATAACTGCATCATTTTGTACATATATAAGTTGTAATATTATGTTTATGTTGTATTAATATTAATCTCAGGATGCATTTCCTTGAAAATAAGCTGCCAGCAAAACGCTTCAGTTTACCATGTTCATTCAGCTCTTCAGCTTCAGCACGCGCAGCTCAAACGGCTTCTATTTAAAACAGTGGTATTAATTTGTTACTTTTTCAAAATCATTGATACATTATTAATAACAAAAACCACTTGTATTTTTCTCTTATTATTTATCAACAACAATATGGTTTAGTAATTAAAATAATTAAATTATTGTCCGTTCAGAGGCTATTCCGTTTTATTGATCTATGACGCATTCATTTTGATTCTTTACACGTGATGATGTCCAGTGACTTGTTTGCATTATTTATGCATGATTTTATTAATTTGTAAGACTTTATGACTAAATTTAATAATGGGAGAGTAAAATTATTTTTAAAACATACACCGTTCAAACTAGGATGCTTATGTTGAAGTGTTTGGGATGTGGCTTTTAATGATGAGCCCTTTTGTAATCAGGCTCTCAAAAAGTATATAACAATTTGGATATAGATTTATCGGCCAGCATATCGGTTATCGGCTTTCAAAAATAAAGAATAATCGGTATCGGCCAAAATTTTCATATCGGTGCATCCCTAGTTTTAATGAACATATAAATAACTCATTTTTGAAAATTTGCTCATTGTGACTCATTTTGCCAGCACAGGTCACATGTGTTCATTATGGATGCAGTGCAATGCATCAATTTAACAAAAATTAAATGCATCAATCCCAACACAGTCTTCTCTTCTTTTTATTGCAAAGTATAATTTAATAATTTCTTTTGAGTTTCTACTGAATTGTATTACATGGCTTTACTTGCCATGAAAAATAATTTAGTACAGGATGTCCTGTGTTTTTTCCCCAGAAGATTTGTATTTATTAATTTATTTTTGTCAAACTTTTACAATAAACAACAGCTATTGAACCACTAAACATTTAAGCGGTTTTAAAATTCTTTCCGCATGAGGTTTGTCCTAGAAAGAAGAATGAGACTAAACACCGCAGGGACGACACAAGCGGAAACAGCTTTGTTTTCATGAACAAAAAGAAATTGTATATAAAAACAAATAAGACGAGATCCTGTGGCACATTACAGAGAGCTCGTCAACTCCAGCAACATATTACATTATATAAACACTGCAGCATGAACATGTTCTGGATCTTTTAAACGGTCATCCGCCTTTTGGCCAGACTGAAGTAGCTCAGTAGTACAGCGTGTTGTAAGACATGTCTCAAGAGCCCAATGAATGCAATGCAATGCAATGATAAATAAAAAATAAAATTAAATCACATTTAAATCAAATATAAATAATATAAAATATTTTTTTAAAACAAATAAACAATAAATCAATAAATATAAAGGACACATTTTTATATTAAGGAAATTATTAAGCTAATTCATCTAGAAGCCATCACAGCAATGCTGTATTAACAAATCAGCATCTAGGATTAGAAATGTCAATTTGTAAAATGTTACCGTACTTCAAAGAAACCTCCTCAATTATCTGATAAAGAGCTGAAGAAATGACTCACGTTCTCTTTGGAGAAAGCCCTGGTGAAGCACAGATAGCGGGTCACCTTGGATTTGAACAGACCGTCTTTCCACAAGTCTGCATCCATCCCATCTGTGGTTTGTGCAACCTAAAAAGAATACAAAGATTTGATTTGATTATGCATTATACAAGTGTTTCTTTTTTTCCATTTGCAAAAGGTCACTTGTTTGATTCTTTTGGTTTATCTGAGTAAAGAACATCTAAGAAAAAAATAATAATTCATGCGGTATGGCACCCAATCCATCACAAAACATTCATTCACATTAACAATCCATCAGAAAACAGACCTAATTTAGTCCAAAATGAGTCCCTAATTTAGGATTCTAAAGTAGGCTGGTCATTTATAAAAGACTTTTATTAGCTTCTCAAGGGCTTCTGGGAAATTCCTACCCGAAACAGATTATGCCCAGTCAAAATTGTTGTCTAGGACTCTCCTAGATGTATAACTACCAACTAATTTATTAGTGAGGTTGGTTACTGAGTATTTAATGCTGACAAATATAAAGAGATGCAACCTCTTAGAATGGCTTATTTGAGAAGCTGTCTCTAAAAAGCATGGAGCTGGTTAAAAACACTAGCTGTACAGTGCAGTTTTCAGTCTGATGTCCATTTCAACAGCAGTCAACACGCATGATTGCTCAATTAACAGCTTGAGCTGCCCACACAAACAGTCGTGCCACAGCTACTGGCTTCCCACGAGCTGCTCGACAAACACTACTGAACACGGAGTGCTACGGAAAGACTGCTGTCTGTAACAGCATTAAGTCTTAGAACCGGACATGATGGTGCACTCATTTATACACCAAATACCATGTTGTATACCATTAGTGTCAGTAATATTTCATTTAAAAAATGCACATAGAAATCTTGAGAGATGCAAATGTCTAAGACTTGAAATTTGGGATTCTTTTAATTAAAATTGGAAAAAGAATTTGAAAAATCTTCAAGTTAAAGAAATTAATTTCATATTATGCACTATTTCTAAGTGACTGAAATGTAAGGACATTTGTGACATTAACCATGTGAACTCGCTCAGGAGTTCTTGCTTTTGTTAAAGCTCGAGATGCTCTTTGAAACATCTCAAATCATGCCGGAGAACATGTCAGTCATGTCGTCAGGTTTTGTTCATGTAGCTGCAGCACTGCTGTCATTAAAGCAAAAGAAACACAATCCAAATACTGAGATGCTCTCAAATTCATGCCAAACTTTTCAGTCACATTCTAATGCAGATCAAATTATTTGTAATTTAAATGATATAATTAGCATTGAAATAAAATCCACAAATTTATAAAATACACTAATTGTAAAAATACAAAATGTGCAAAACAATTTCACTCTGTATAGACCCCACTGAAAAGATCCTAAAAGACTGCTTTGTCTTCAGACTCTCCGCCATTACCCACTCTGCTTTGTGATGCTACTTGCTGCCCTCGTTTTTTCCAGGTCAGACCTTACAGTATCATGCAAAACTAGTGTAAAAAAAAAAAAAGGAAGGAAGGAATGAAGAAACAAATGCAAGGCCAGCGGGTAAGAGCTGGATTAAATGTAAAGTCAAGGCTTGCTAAAAGGGTCTGTATTTCCTGTTTCCTGTTGTAATAAAATTGTAAAATTGCACCAAAACTTTGTCATTGACCTGCTTAGTATCAGCAGACTTCACTGTAGCGATACCCCTACATGCGAACCATAAAAATTATTTAAACTCCAATTCTCAAGATAAGCAAAATAAGGAATAATAATAATAATAAATAAAATACATAATAATAATAGTTCTAGGCTTGTGCATCACTAAAATATTTTTATAAAAAATTGTTATTCTATTTTTTATTCAAATTTGTAATGAATTGTGTTTGCAAAGTATAATAATAATAAATTTATGATATTAAGGCTAATTATAACAACATTAGGTTGTATTATATTGTTGTTATACTTGACTTTAAAAGCACCATTAAATTACTAAATTAATAATTAGTGATCCACAGGCCTAGAACCCTCATAACATTCATAATATTTGTACCAATGTATAACTCAATTGGATGATTATTTTTTGCCTATTTTTGAAGGCATTCATTGTTTTTTGCCCTTTTTTTTTGCCTATTTTCACTGTACAGACAAACCAACATTCATTTTAATCAATTAAAAGACAATTTGGAAAGATATCTGATAAAAGTGATGAGTCAATAAAGTCAGTGAAGAGCTCGGACGTTAGGGGTTGTCCAAGGGTCAAACCTCGGACTTCTGTAGTTTGATACTGAACAGACAGAAAGACACAAGAAGCTCACTGTTAGTGCTGGAAACAACAGATTACTCTCTCCCTCTGATGCTTTGCGTGTAGACTGCAGTGTTTCTGTGATTTGAGAAGACGTTTTGGGGGGTGGAATGGGTGCTATCAACAGACCCCTCTTTCACACACTCTCGCAATCCACACAGGAAGCATTGTTAAGCTCTGCGCTGGAGTGACGACAACGACTGTGACGGCCAAAGGAAACAACAACCCCGCTGCCTTTTCTGTTGCCAGAGTACATCCAGATCAGGCGTGAGTTCCTACCAAAAAACATGCAAATGCAATGGTGCAAAAATGTTTTAACGGCACAAAAAGTCAGCAGCTAGGCCTGTGATCAGAAGTGTACTTTCTAGGGTGTGAAGTGACGTTCATGTAGGGCTATTAATGAGGTGCATCATTAATCACAAAACTATGCTGTGGCGTTTTTCCAAAAGGTTTCAGGAAAACAGTCTCTGGGAGATCTTATAAAATAAAGCAGATATTACAATAGAGCTCAACATTGATACTGTACGCAAACACTTTCTTAAAGACGTCTTCCTGGTCCCCTTCACATTTCTGGTGGAATGATTAAGCAGATCTCGCCTGCAAAGCTGTGCGTATTTAAAAGTCAGGTGCTGGGAAAACAAGCGCACCACATACAGATCGTGTTTCTCCTCTGAACGCCTTTGAACTGAGGCCACCGTGATCAGGGGTTTTCTGCAACTGAGATTAACATGGTTTGTGAGCAGATCTACAGGCCTCTTTGTTGATACCAACTCTAAAACCCCAGTGGAATACATCCAACATCGTTCTTGTATTACATATCAACAATTCCACAAGGCTTGCCATGTTACAGCACTCAAATAAATCTATTTTACCCATCAGTGTAGACCAAGTGCCACATAAGACTGAAATATGACATAGAAATAGCTGTTTCGCACATTGATGGAATGAGTGTTTGAAAACCTACCGAGCTGCCTATGTAGTCAGCATTTTAGCGTGGTGGTACACTGATCCTGGTTATTTAGCAGGTTTTTTACCATTATTAGAACATTGCACAATTGCACTGCTTGCCTGAATTAACCATAGTGCTAGCTTGCCTTGTGTCAATCCACAAACAGCCTTGTAAATTAATAAACATTGTGTTTCAAACAAATTGTGTGTGTTCTGAGAAAAAAAACTGTGTACAAAAAGGATTATTCAACATCAGCATATGTGTGTCCATCTCATTTGCTGTTGTTAAATTTTGTGTGTGTGTGTGTGTATATTAGGGTTGGGCTGATAGACGCTGCCATCGTCCATTGCCGACGGCTGACAGACATCACAATGTTAAGCTGACATCACACATTTGACAAGATTAGATGTTTGTCATTGGTGCTCAGGATCTGCAAATCATTCGCCATCGTCCTATCAGACATTTCTCTTTACTCTTTTTTTTCTGGGGTTTGGTATGTGTTAAGTGAACTTTCATGTACTGTAATGCAACAGGCTATCGCTAGCAAGCGGCTAACCTTTTAGTGGCGCCGTATAACACGTTATTTGTTTCACGCTTTGGGCACACCCCCTAACTCCCCCCCGATGTCATCGTCCATCACGATGTTTCACTGTAGACATCGTCCGATGCCAATTTGGTAGACAACGCCCAACCCTAATAGTCAATCGATTAAAATATTTAGTCGCGATTAATCACATGATTGTCATGAGTTAACTCGTGATTAATCGCAACTTAATCGCACATTTTTATCTGTTCTAAATGTACCTTGAATGAATACTTTTCAAGTTTTTAAAACTCGAGAAGACTAGACATGTTTCATAGGTCATAGATGTTTTTTTAAAACAACTTTTTCATGTCTATTAGACACATGAAAAAAAGAACATAGAAATACCAGGTTCCCTTTACCTACTTCTCTTTCTTTGCACTGAGCAATTTACTTACACAAGCCTGTTTACATTATTTGCAGGACAGGGCAGCTCACTTCTGAACATGCAAAATGTACATTTATTATTACATTTGTTTGCATCTCACATACTGTATTTTGATGCAGCCAAAATCTCAATAAAACTGTTTTCATTGATACATGTTACTGTTTCTGTTGTCAGACAACGGAATTAATATGAAATAGAGACTGAAACGCAACCCATTAAGACTACATAACCAGCTCTCCCTTACAAGATGTTAATCTGCACAAAAATCCTGACGAACCGTCGTCTGATGAAATCAAATACACATAAGATAAAGACAATAGCTGTGTTGTGATTTCGACTATACTGCCTGTAAAATTAGAGAAGCAACATGGGCTGCGTTTCTCAAAAGCATTGTAAGCTTAAGTACATCGTACACCCATTGAAACCAATGGAGCTACGATCAACTTAAGCTTACAATGCTTTTGGAAAACGCAGCCCTGGTTTAACTAAGGGTGCTTTCACACTAGCACTTTTGGTGCGCACCCAGGTTCGATTGACGTCAGAGTTCGGTTCGTTTGGATGATGTGAACGCGGTCTTCCGAACCCGCGAACCGTACCCGAGTCCGCTTAAAAAGTGTGGTCTGGGGTACGGTTCATGTGAACTCTGGTACGGTTTGCTGCTGATGTGAACGTAATCGTACCAAATCGCGGAAGTGAACCGCTTATTAATGATGTATTATTTGATAAAATGTGTGTTTGTGTTTGTTTTACTCACTTTCTTGACGAGCATGACTGACACGCTGCAAACAGAGAGCTGTATATCTCATTTCTGTTTGCCTTCAGCATTCTTTAGAGCATTTGCATTACATTTGTAAGACAGACGTAAGTGCCGTTATATACCGAAGCTTTGTAAACAAAAGGAACGGTTCAAAAACGTAAATATATAAAAGTGCAGAGAGCAATGTTATGCATTTGCCGCCTTCTCCTGCGCCATCGTCACGAAGCAACGGGGTAAACAGCTGCTGGCTTAATGACGCAAACGAACCGTGGTTCGGACCCAAATAAAATATGAACACAGTCCAGCGGGGCAGGGGGAGGGGGGGAGTAATCGAACTCGGGTTCGGACCAGGCAAGCGGACCAAGTGTGAAAGCATGCTTAAAGCGCTGCTCCTCTCAGCCGCTCGCTGAACAGAGCAGAGGCAAAACCTCGCGCTCGTGCGGCAGTACCAACAACTCTCAGAAACTAAATAAGGTTTGTCCAATTATGTGTTATGTATTGTTGCTAGGCGCTGTTTTGAAAAAAAAAGTATCTGAATCGCTAAGTTGGCAACACTGTCAGCATCTCCATTTCTCCAACTACGGGCTAGACAACGGGTCAAACAGGAAATGCGCCCTGCATTAATCGCACGTTAATAAAATTAGCGCCGTTAAAAAGAGTTTGCGTTAACGCGTTAATTTTGACAGTCCTAATATATATACACACACACATATATAATTTATTGCTGTGATCAAAGCTGAATTTTCAGCATCATTACTCCAGTCTTCAGTGTCACATGATCCTTCAGAATGAGAAATCGTATAATACACTGATTTGCTCAAGAAACATTTCTCATTTTTAATGAATGTTTATAATAGCTTGATATTTTGCATTTTTGTGGAAAACTTTTTTTTTTTCATCATTCTTGGACAAATATGAAGTTAAAAAGAACAGCATTCTATTTGAGTATTTACAGTCACTTTTGAATAATTTAATGTATCGTTGCAAAATTCTAAATGCTATTGCTAAATACTCATTTTAAAAAAATGGAATCTTACTGACCCCATAGTTTTCCTCATTTGCAAGTTGCTTTGGATAAAAGCATCTGCTAAATGAATAAATGCACAATGTAAATCATCATAGTGACACATGGAAAAACCCATATTAATCTATGACTAAAATGATGTCTAGGTGGGCAGCTCACTAGGTTTTCAAACATTACCACAGCTTTTCATGCAGAGAGACTAACCCAAACCCCAAAAGAACTAGAAGAACTTCCTAACAGATGTAATTTCTTTGGAGGAACAAAGAGTTTTACTTCCTAATGCACTTTCTATACTATCTTTATTATCTGTATGAGTGTACTATATCGGACACTCACCACATCATAGCCGGTGGGAGCTCTGTTTCTTGAGGCCACAACCCCTACGCCAGTGATCGGGTCCATGGGCATCTCTGGCAGGGCGTCTGAAAGGTCCCGCACCTCAGGCATCATGGAGGAATTCTGAGGAGACAGGAGCGTTACAACTTTTACACGCTAAACAACAAGCCACTTGACAGAACATGCCGGATCCGTGTTTGTTTTGTCTACAAAAGCAGATGAATTTATTCTTTGTTAGACTCCACCTCCCTTGGATACGGTTACCAACTCAGAACATCCCATAAGAACGAACTGGGGATTTCCATTTTTCAGTAAAATATAGTCAAAGTGCCATTTTTATCTGTCATTAAGAAATTGTTAAATTATACCAGCACAAATTGCAGAGACTACAAAAGAGATAGGTCTCATTTGAAATCAATTACAAGTGAAATCATTACTATTCGTGAACTCTTTAGTTGCTACTGACATGCAATCAATACAAAAATGTAAAGCTGTTAAGTTTAATTTACTTTATTAAATCAACTTTAAAGTTTTATAACTTTAATTTACATTGGAACAAATGTAGGTGTGTTTTCACTGATGTTTATTTGCGACACCATCCGCAGCATGAACTAAACATTTAATTAAAGATTTGGAAATGGAAGAAATCATAATAATGATTCCTTGAACCACTTATAAGTAACAACATTTGACCATATTTTTCCATAAAATTGTTTACAACCACCCAAACACGCAGATCATCTACATACTTGCATTAAAAAAGGCTTCAAAGCATTGATGGCATTTTAAAAGGCTCTCTTAGTTTGGGCATAAAATGATACCAAATATAGCCTATATTGTTTGTGAGCAATATAAAAGTGGTTTGAACATCACTTTTCAAATGGTACGAATATGTACCATTTAGGTACTGGTATACTCTTCAGGTGCTATTACAGTATGTACTTTTAAGCTACTAATATGCATCTTTTAAGGATAAATAAGGTGCAAAAGAGTTCCTTTTGAAAAGATACCGCCCCAGTGACAGCTGTTGTACCTTTATTTCTGAGAATGCACTTACTGTAATATAAAACATGATGGCACCTCCAAAACATCAAGACAAACTGACAAATGAAACCAAGTCACTTTGTACAAGTTAAGACATGTCTGAACAGAGAACAATGTTCTGGAGAACAGAAAAAGAGTCTAGTGGGAAAAGCACAAGAGGGTGGAGATGAAACACTGAGCCAGTCGAGCAAGTCTTTATATAGCCTTTCCTTATCAACTATTCCTCTAATCTAACATACTGACTACATCAAGGGAAGAAAATATCAATTCCAAGACCATTACAATTAGCTAGATTCGGATAATGAAGCCTATGTATTCATTTTGAGATAAGTACACACACTTCCAGAACATCTGAAAGCACATAATGAACAAGAACATGCACGTTCCTCTAAAATCTAAACAGTCTTGCGGGTTAAAACGGGAAACTTGCATGTCTACCACAGATTAACAGATTAAACAAAGAATTGAGGAAACACTCGGTGTGTGATGAACACTACAGACACATTCTAGAGGCGTTCTGGTATCATCTCCATCCTTTGTGTTTGCCTTTATCAGGAGACACTTCACAAATCAACTGGAGTCTGGGTTTGTTCTTCCTGAGCATCTGAAGAGCTGTGTAGTTGAATACAAATGAAACACAGTCTTTGGATGGAGTTAAGAGCTTTGGAGGCGCCTTGGCAACCGGGCCTGCCCTCCGCGATCTCCCAAACAAGCCACAAAGAAGCTGTGTCAAATCACTGGTGTGCATGGAAGCAGCTTGCAGCAAGGCAAACAGCAGACAGTGGCGAAGAAAGAGAGCGAGATCAAACTGAGAGCATGTGAGAGTTCTGCCAGAGCCAAGAGACAGAGTTAAAAAGAGGTGTGACATGATGATCCCTGGAGTCGTCAGTGAGAAAACCAAACAGGAATAGACTGCATTCGTTAACAGGGAAGGAATGCAGTTCTCGCAGAAAAGAAAACGGTATATTCTAGGTTAGTTTCTGAGGTGAATAAAGACTTCATAACATGACTGATAACATAAATGACAAGATTTCATAGACGCCTTTTCAACTGGTCTGCTTTTACCCCAAAAAGGCTGTTCTGAGCCAGACAAATCTTAAAACCTACAGGTTTAACCTCAGTGAAGACTGGGATAATGGAGATGGGATGACGTAGGGCTGCATGATAATGGTTAAGTGGCATGGATGTCAGGTTGGGAAGATTAAGTTAAGCACTGGGCAGAAAATGTATCAATTGAAGTAAAAAGCTCTGATTGGCAGATTTAAACTCTTGAAATCTGGCAACCACAACCATGAAAGCTTTTGGAGGCTTATTGTTACTTAAAAAAAATGGTTACTTTTTCAAACAAGTCACATTATTTCAATCTTAAGTTAGAAGCATCGCCCGGATCTGAAAGAGATTTGCAGAATCCAGCCAATGAAAGAGGTAAATGGTGGAAGGCTTCCAACATCCATTTATTATTATTGAGCCAGCCATTTATTCATAACGCATTGATATTCTGATATATGGAGCCTCTTTTAATGATGCATATGATTTATAGAGCCAGCAATGCAGGTCAGCACAGTGCTTTGGATGCTGTGCTGTTCTACTGGTGTGCACATCAGGCCTTCAAACAATAGTCAAGGCTTCCTCGGACAACCAGAATCAGCAGTAAAATGCACAGTGTCTACATTTACATGCAACCTAACAATCGGTTTATAATCAGATTGATAGTCCAAACGGAAGAAAAGGTCTTCGTGTAAAGCACCTGCAATGCACATGAAAATAGCTACGTTTACATGCACGCAAATAATGAGTTTATAAATGAACTGATGGCTCAATCGGATTGAAAAGCCTTAATTTAAAAACACCTCAGATGATCCAATTGAGCTCAATGCAAATGAAATGTTGACTGGATTGAAAGGAATGGTGCAGACCTACCTCAAAAATCAAAAGGAAATGACAGGTTAAATGGAAAGGCCTATTGGATAAATCACAATGATGCAAAATTCATGCAGGTGGAAACTGGTCTTTCAACTTAATCAGTAAATATGAAGAATCTTCATATGCACACATAATGAACACCAAAGCAATTATCATAAAGAATGGATGCATCCTTCCTGAAACGTGAGCAGGGCAGGCTCTGAGATGCCCTTTTCGGACATCAGGAGTAGATCTGCTTTCATATCCCTCATCTACCAGGAGGACAGAGCAGCCTCAGATGGCACAGACGCTGGCACTGTCTGTTAGATATTTCAGGGCTCAACAATTAGGATGGCCCAGAGCCAGGGTGAGAGAAGTTTGGGCCAGTTCACAGATGCTTCACTCGCCCAACTGGAGCACTGCTGCATTTATGCTGTCAATTCAGTCTGCAGATGTGCATATTTAGGGGCCTATGATTTCCACAATGCAGAAAACGTGGACGGAATTGAATCTAGTCATAAAAATGGAATTTACTGTATAATGCGGAAAGTCACCGGATTTGGAATTTTGGATAAATACATTCAAAAAAGTAGGGATGTACACTTAATCAAAGAGATATAGACTAGTGCCCGTGAATATTAAAACTTAAAAATACAATTTGAGATATGAAATCATTGCGATGTACCCTCTCCGAAATTAATTGGCAATAATTTTTCTTAATCAACCCGTTAACTGTAACAGTAAAGCTCTGTTGTGCTGCACTTTGTTTGCCAAAAAAATGAAAGGAATTGTTTAATTTTCATTTGATTTTAAAAGATTTATAAAATATTTAATGTTTTATATTGCCTTTATTTGATTACCACCGTTTTTGATAATACATTTATATTAAATCATAAGGTCCAGAAAAAAATAAAACACCACAGAATTCCGGACAAAAAAAAACATTTGTATAGGGCCCTATATTGTAAAAATTTATAATTTTAGGTTGTTATAGTTAAGTGAATTCAAATGATTAGACATACTTCATTTTTTGAACCATTAAACAGAATCCAGCAAAAATTACGGCATTTGCGATAAAATAAAACAAAATTTTGAAAAACATTATTAGAATGCCAACTTATCGGAAAAGTTACGGGAAATCATCCGATAATGCAATAACATCAGGATGCTTTGTGTTTCTGTATAAATACAGCAGTAATTGATATCAAAATCACGAGTTCCTGTTTTGATTTACGTCAAGCATAGCTTTAAGTAATAAAATCACAAACACACTTGTAAATTAAATAAATGTATACATACAGATGTATTCATTAATATGTAGTATGTTTTTTTTTTTTTCAAATGGATTATGAAAACTCAAATACAAGGAGCTCTATAAGATTTTTTTGAATTTTTACAGCTCTTTTGCTTTAGACCATCTGTTAATGTTAAATCCACAAATACAATTTTAAGGTTTCAACTGCATCTGTCTGAGAAATAAAAATGCAGTGACTGATCTATAGTTATTTTCAAAGCTTTAAATGTACTCTCATAAAAAAAAGAACTTTAATAATGTTTATTAGTTTTAACAAATAAGTTTTTGCTCAAAACTAAACAAAATTCAAACTAACTTGTCTATAATTTCCAGGAGAGACTTGGTGTTGTTTCAAAACAAAAGGATATATCAGCCAAAATTATTTGAAAAATATCGGCATATCGGATATCAAATCTAATAAATCTACAAATCTAATATCGTGCATCCTTAAAATTAATACAGAATATGGAGAAAAAAAAATTGAAAAAAGAATTTGAGGGAAAAAATATATATATTTGTAAATGTAGTTTTTTTTGAGTCATTTACTTTTTAGTTATTCCTAATCTAGTTGTCAAATTAACCTGGCACTGTATATGACAAATATTGTTGGCTCTTTGATGAATTATTTTTGTCACTCTTTTGTAAGTCGCTTTGAAACAAAGCAGCAACTAAACGTAAATGTTAAAAATATGTTGACAAAAACATTTGATTCAGGGCCAACAAAAACATTTACAGGGCAAGTGAAAATCTGATCTACTGTCCCAACTGCGCCAATGGAAAAAATGCCCTGCGTGTGTTAGTTCCATTGCTTGTTCAAGTTTACACCACCTAAGAAAACATGTTTGTTTGCACAGGCGGTTGAAGCAAGCACCGTCATGAGAAATGAATCAAATGCTTTAGCACTGGTTCTAACATTACGACAACTTTAGGTTACTTTCATTTTTGAGACTTAAAATCAAAATGACAGTCAACAAAAATGACACAAATTTTGAATAACCAGCATAAAAAAAAAAACAATATATATTATATATATATATATATATATATATATATACACACACACCCACACACACACAACACACACACTATATAGATACAGACATCCACAGTTGTGGTACAAATACGAAAAGCTCTCGGCCCCAAACGGCTCCAACTCAAAGCAATCACAACAACATCAGCATTCAGTAGAGACTCTGACTGTAATAACGTGCCGAGTATTTGATAACAAAATGACACAGTTTCAGGTCTTGCCTTATCAAATTCATTAGGCATCTTAGTGTTCATCTGTATAATCAAATCAAAAAAATAATCAAATTTCACCGTTTTCAAAGAGCCAAATCATAAGACAGCTTTCATTTCTTACAGCATTGTCTCCGTTTACACACTCACTTGCTTTCTGTGAATTTAATGACTTGAACAGAAGCTGCATAACACATATATCAAACATCTGAATCATGCACACATAAATCTGATACTAAATGTACTAAATTTAATTACCATACAGTAGTGCTGGGTGGTATACCGGTTCATACCGAATACCGGTGTTTATTTTTGTTATGATATGAATTTTTAAAATACCGGTGTATGTTGCTTAAACAACGTTGGGAACGCGACACTGTTTGAAAGGGGTCTCTTTTCACTGTTGCACTGTGTTGAGGGAACAGCTGTATGTGTTACTAAGCGTGAAAGTTCTGAAACTGAAGCTGTAGAACTAATAGAACGTGATGATGCAGAAGAACTCATCCACAATATCCATGTTGACCGCCACAAATATCCACCGCCCCCTGCCATCAGCTCCCGCGTCTCACACACACGAGCGCGACTTTAGCACTAGATTTAGCAACTTTCAGACCCTTTTAGCGGCTTTTTTCCATAGAATATTCATACTGACAAACCTAGTGACTTTTTTGGATAAAGCTTAGCTATGGTTCAGTTGGAAGATTTCTTCAGTGCTGTCCCGCGAACGCGAGGTCTTACTTTCCCGGAGAAGTGTCGCCTCTCTCGGCGTCTGTTCTGTGCAGTCAGTGAGTGGCAGAGAAGCAGCGCATTCAGACTCCTCAATAAATGAGTACAAAACAGCGTTTCCTAGCACCTGTCGCTTACTGATTGTTTGGAATTATAAATATGAGTGTAGTTGGTCTGTTAATATCACATGCACTTTTTTGTTTGTTGTTTTTTTTTTGTTTGTTACTCAGACACAGGCAGTGCAGTGCGCTGCATGAGACAAAAAAAGTCTCAAAGTCGCATAGCCGCTCTTTAGTGTAGATGCATGTTGATTTTATCAGACGATGCCGCGATTATAAATGAGAGTGACTCCTGGTTAACATGTATTAAAAGGGGTTGTGTTTAGTCACTATTTAGTGTGGTATTTTTGGACAATATTCACTCATCATGACAGTAAAATAGGGCATTCTAAGTCAATATACTGCAGTATTTCCTCTCAATCAGTAGAAAATATGGTTAACACCCGGTCATGCATGAAAAAAAAAAAACCGTCATATACCGTGAAACCGGTATAATTTTGAAAAATACCGTGATATAATTTTTTGGTCATACCGCCCAGCACTAATATACAGATTAGATATTGTCCCATGTAGGAAAGCAATGCTCTCTATAAAAAAATTAATATGCATCACCATAATAATACTCTTAATCTTAAAATATCTCCGCCTTTGTTTAAATTATGCGAGATACAAAAGCAAACATGTAATATTTCATAAAGCAGTTCTTCACAATAACATTAACTACCCAACATTTATTACCCTGCTGAACGACTCACAACTCTTTAAACATCTTGATGTTCTTATAATATCTTGAGTCAATGATATGAATAAATAGTATTCGCATAATAGCGCGTTTTATCATTTGGCTGAAGCCCAATTTGAGCCATTAGCATTATCCGGCAGGTTGCTAGGAGACTCCATAGAGATTCTACACCGAGCTAACAAGCTAACCCAATTGTCGTCAATATTCCTTATTCTTCTCGAAAT